>CAXARO010000320.1:0-86253 GCA_963971305.1 Arcuatula senhousia | reverse complement strand
AGGTCTACGAGCAGACAGACGAGGCCATGGCCCCTCTTATAGGCAACTACTACTTCATCGCCAAAGACAATCTACCGATCGAGAAATTCCAGTCTGTAAACGAGCTGACGAAATTGAATGGTGCACAAATTACAGCGTCAATGTACCAAGAATACACAGCCTGCCAAAAGTTCATCGGAATTATCTCCGCACAGGATGAGAAGAGTGTCATAGGCAACATTTCTAAAAGCCAGTCGTGCCTTTGGTTTAATGATTGACGAATCCACTGGTTTGTCCACCCAGAAACACCTCAACTTGTACATAAATTATCTGATAGACTCCAGACTGGTTGAAGCCTTATCAAAACTGATCAACTTGAAAAATCGACCTGACGACGATGTTTGGTATGGGGTCCGATGGAGCAGCTGTTGTGATCGGGAAACAAACCGCTCTTTCCTTTATCAGCTTCTTAAAGAGTACAGACTAAGCTTGCTAAGAGTTCCACTCCGTAACGCATAGATCAGCACAATCTACACCTACCTAAAGCCGTCCAACCTTGCCGAGTTACGATCCATGCAGACATCCTAGATGACCCACAGCTCTATCCCTCCGATGTTATCAATGTTCAATTACTGTTCCTCCTGCACTTTCTCAAAAACATCTGCGCCCAGATCAACATCCTCAGCAAGAGACCTGTCCAACAGTACTGTTGACACGAGAAAAGGAGGTCTCGATGTGCATCCCTTGTGACGCACGGTATTCTTTGAGGCATGTTCTCCCTGACTGTGTTGATCTTGCTCAAATTCGCATTAAGTATTTTAACAGTGCATCAATGCATGATTTGTTCAGCGGCATCCCAACCGATGCCATTTTATCCCTTTTTAAAGAATTTGGTCAGTATACAAATTTATAGTTCTTGTAATCACCATTTGAAAGTTAATTTGTTGTCATTATACATAATATTTAGCTCATTATTGTTAAGTTCGTTGTTTTCCTATTGCTGGAAATGGTTTTATTGATTTAGTGTGTTAATTTTTAATGATTATTTTATCTAGGCATACTTTTTATTTTATCTACGTTCTTTTGACTTTGTTTTATATCAACATGTTATTAGCATAATTAATTCAACTTGTTTATGTCATAAGGTTAATAAGGGGGTCACGATGATGACTGCAATATCGCCATTTAGCAACTAACAATCAATCAATCAATCTGAATCGATGACATACAAAACTAATTGGCCTTTTGTCTTACAAAAATGGAGAAAATCACCTTAAAGTTTAAAGGTAGACCAGACACAAGTCAAAGGCCCATTAAAGACGAAGAAACGAGTCGAGACGACCTTCTTTATACTATGACTAACCAATGAAATGTCAATAAAAGTTCAAACTACATCTGGAATAGTGATCTTCTGTCGATTGAAGTTCTATAACCAAAAGAAACATCTTGTATGTTTTGTGGTTGAGAAATGAAATTTACAAAAATGACGAACTATTTGAACAAGGAACTGCGTTTGTATGCTTCTTGTGTTAATGTTTCCTTCGTTCCCCAATTTTGCAAGTTTCCTGGCAGATGCTACATTTCGTTATATTGATCTAGGAATGGCACCGATTTAGGACTGATTGACATATAAAGAAAGAATTTGACATTTGAGGTATGGAGAATTAGCTTTCTGGTAAGCTACTATCATAGATGGTTAATAGCTGTTGAATCTTGGTCAGCTGATTGGTTATATTACGGAACACGCTGTAATCCAGCACTTGAATGTGCTCAGGCAATTAGCTACAAGTTTGCCTTTACAACATCATCTGCTTATTTCTTGTAGTAACTCTGTGTCCTCTTTGATGCCGACCCCCAGGGTCAAATACACACAGGATAGTATAATAAGAAGATATCTAATGTCACTTTGGATTTAATAAATTGGATTACAATGAAAAACTTTATTTTTGTACTTGGATAAATACAAATGGAGTAAAAAAAATTGTGAATTTTTAGCTTACCAGATCGGAATATCACTTGGTGTCAATCGTCTGTTAGTACCATATATCAAACTGCAACCAAACTTAGCACAGTTGTTTATTGGCATGGGTGCTAAATAGCTACTGTACAGATTTTTTATACGCAAAAAAGATGGCCGCCATGGCTCAAAGTAGAAAGTATGCGAAAATGCAGTTTTTTTGATATAACTGTGTTGTGTGTACGCTAGGTGGCTGAATAGGGTAGCCCTCGTCCGCGGGGGTTGTCAGGTCTATAATACGGAAACCCTGACCGCCGACCATAGTGGGCCAACGTGTGTGGAGAGTGCCACGCTTCATGCACGTAAAAGACCCCTTTGTGGACCGCCAAGTAGTGCACCACATAGGCTACATTTTATTCCCCTACCTCCCTAATTCCTGTGGTTCTTCAAAATTTACCGTTCATGTTTTTCCCACCCATCCCTCATGTTTCATTTATCATCATCATTTCATGTTCATTCTATCATCCTATTCATGTTCATCGCCTTTATAAAACCTATATAGCGTTGCACGGGTGTAGTTAATTAGTCAGTTATTGCTTTACTCCCAATCAGCACAATTTTGGCTATATCCGCGAGATCAACATGAAAGTAGTGATACAATGAACATGAAAAGATGATGAAATGGAGGAAACGGGGACACGAGCCCAATCGGGTAAGAGAATTTTGATTGCCACTGGAAAAAGGAGTGATGGGTAGGGAAAGGAAATTTAGTCTCCTGCATGGGGATCCTACGGGTCATACTCTTACCGAAACCTGCAGCAGGGTTCTTTACCGAGATCGATACGTTTTAGAATAAACGAATTACTTCCATATAAGAATCACAAGATCTTTTACAGTGGGAACAACCTAATTGTAGCACAAACTTCACTACTTCTAGTATGAGTTATCTTGTACTATTGAATGATGCATATTAGACAAATCTAACTTGATTTTTATTATGTTGGTGTACTTGATATGCGGTTCTTGATACTTATGATTAACTTTTAATCACACATAACACGAAATAGAGATTTATTTTAGATCATGAGTTGTAATGCCAACGTATTATCAACCACTTATGGTTTGTTTAAATGTGTACCAACAGCAAAATTTGTTTGAGGATGCTTAGAAGTTAATTTTTTTTTGTCTGTCCATTAGTGCGGATTTCTTGTCTTGCTCATAGCCTTAATTTAGAATTTGGAACTTGCAGTTTATGGTTTAAAAAATATTCGTGAAGACTATGCGTTGTTTTAACAACATCTTTCATAAACTAGATACATACAATCACAGGTAGATGAACGACATAATGTTAGTTGATAAATTAGAACTACAACAACATTACCATATCAAATTTGAATTTTCTTTCAGTAAACACTTGGAAATGCAAAGCATGCAACTATGATGCACAATTGGATGGTCAGGAATATGGTGTCTTATACATGGGAAGCTAATTTATGAAATTTGAAAAAAAAATCCTGTTTTACTTTTAACCAAGTCAGGACCATTGCGACCCACCAATTCTCCGGAATGACTGATTCGTTTTTTTGTCATTTTCTCTGGACCATGAGATTAATCATTCAAGTGCGGTAGTTTTGTTATTAACTTTATTTCCATAACTAGTTTTGCAAGATATAGACATGTTTTTGTTTTATCAATAACTATTTTATGTATCTTGCATTGAAGTTGTACACCATGAAGAAAGCATGGACAAGTATAAATATTTGTTACAATATTGATTTCTAAACTATGTTTTATACTGATTTGGTTTCTAGGTCCACTATGTACACTGAATACATTGTTATTCGCCAGATGATTATGGATCATGGTGATTGTGATGTTGATAAACATTTTTCATACCATAAACTGCAATGTGCATGGTATTGATTCCTATATCTGCTTGATTTAAATTATTCTGAAGGATTTATGTGCGAGGAGTGTGGACCAGAACCATCAGTTGTTGTAATGGATGCCACCACTCTTTCATTCCGAAAAAGGATGCTGAGTTGGAATACTATTTTCAAAGACCTAAATGTGTTCAAGTTATTTAAAGGGAAATAAGTTACGTTACTTTTCGAGTCAAAGAAGCTCTGGGTCACACACTAACTTGGGTGATGATTATTATATTATATCAAATATTAAAAAGGACAAACAGCAAAAAGATTCTATAAGCACTATTTTATGCTAAATCTCACAATTACGCGACCTTACCATGGGACTCAACGATTTCCTAACAACCTAACATCTATTGTTCTTCGCCAGATACTGAAGTTTAAGTGAGTGAGTGAGTGAGTTGGTGTTTTACGCCCGTGCAACGCTATATAGGTTATTTACAGGCGATGAACATGAAATGGATGATAAAATGAACATGAAATGATGATGATAAATGAAATATGGGGATGGAGTGGAAAACAAAGGACCGGTAAATTTTGACGTCCACAGGAAACAAGAGGCTCACAAGAGCCTGAATCGCTCACCTGAACTACACAGATACATATATTTGTAGATATTATTGTGCTTAACCATATGCGATTTAAATTTATGAAATATCTTGGTTAGTTTTCAAGATATTGGGCTTAAAAAGTGCAAATTTGGCAAAAATTAGGAAAAAGAACAATAACTCCCACATCAGCAGTCAGATCTTTTCCGAAATTTCAGGACAGGTAGATCTTAATATGCTGATCACTTTTGATTCTTGCACAATTTTGATATCTGAAACCAATTTTGAGTTATTAGCAAAAAAATGAAATTTGCCCCTGTTCTATTTTTAGCCATGGTGGCCATGTTTTTTTACGAATCAAAAATCTGAACGATAGAGTTGTAGCATATAAGCTATCAAACAGTGTGCCATGTTAAGATGCAGTTGGTCTTACCGTTTCAGACAAGTCAGGGGAAAAGTAATGAACAATGGTAAATATTGACGCTTTAAGGGCCATAACTCCTAAAAGAAATGGTTCTACAGCTTTGACCTAATAACATGAATTGTAGATCTTGATGTGCTTAATCATATACAATTTGAATTTTTGAAATATCTTGTATAGTTTTCAAGATATAGGGCTAAATAAGTGAAAAATTTTGAAAAAAATCAAGAGTGAGTGAGTTGGTGTTTTACGCCCGTGCAACGCTATATAGGTTATTGACAGGCGATGAACATGAAAAGGATGATAAAATGAACATGAAATGATGATGATAAATGAAATATGGGGATGGGGTGGGACACAAAGGACCGGTAAATGAAAAAAAAAAAAAAAAATCAAGAAAAAGGGCAATAACTCCTATGTCATTTGTTGGATCTTCTTGAAAATTTCATAGCAGGTAGATCTTGAGATGCTAATCACTTTTGTCTCCCATAAGAATTTTGATATATGTTACCGTTTTTGAGTTATTTGCAGAAAACTGTAATTTGACCCCTATGTTCTATTTTAAGCCATGGAGGCCATATTTTTTGACGAATCAAAAATCCGAACGATAGAATTGTAGCATTAACGCTATTAAACAACTGTGCCAAGTTTGGTTGAAGTTGGATGTATGTTGTCAGACAAGTTAATCTTTGAAATTCAGGGTAAAAGTAAAGAAAAATGGTAAAATTTGACGCTTTAAGGGCCATAACTCCTAAAAGAAATGGTTCTACAGCTTTGACCTAATTACATGAAATGTAGATCTTGATGTGCTTAATCATATACAATTTGAATTTTTAAAATATCTTGTATAGTTTTCAAGATATAGGGCTAAATAAGTGCAAAATTTTGAAAAAATCCAGAAAAAGGGCAATAACTCCTACATCGGTTGTTGGATCTTCTTGAAAATTTCTGGGCAGGTAGATCTTGAGGTGCTGATCACTTTTACCCTTTGCCAGAATTTTGATATCTGTTACCGTTTTTGAGTTATTTGCAAAAAACTGCAATTTACCCCTATGTTCTATTTTTAGCCATGGCGGCCATGTTTTTCAACGAATCAAAAATCCCCACGCTAGTTTTATACTACCTATGCTAATTAACAACTGTGCCAAATTTAAAAGCCATTGGACTTATGGTGTTAGAGGAGTTAACGCTTGAAAAATGTTAACGACGACGGACGACGACGGACGCCAAGTGATGGCAATAGCTCACATGGACCTTCGGTCCAGGTGAGCTAAAAAGGGAGAGGTGGGTAGGGGCGGAAAATTTAGCCTATGTGGTGCACTACTTGGCGGTCCACAAAGGGGTCTTTTACGTGCATGAAGCGTGGCACTCTCCACACACGTTGGCCCACTATGGTCGGCGGTCAGGGTTTCCGTATTATAGACCTGACAACCCCCGCGGACGAGGACCACCCTATTCAGCCACCTAGGGTACACACTTGGTCGCTCTGTGGGCTAAGCACTGACCCGACGTCAGAATTCCAAGACCCTTAGTCGCCTCTTACGACAAGCTAGGTTCTGCTGCGGGCCTATTCGCCACCCGGGCCCCGCACGGGACCTGAAGTTTAAGTAAAGTTACGGAAATCAAACACGGCGAGATGAAAACTGGTCAGGGATTCATCACATTCTTACAAGCAACCAACAATAAGTTAGTTAGTTAGTTATTGCTTTACTCCCAAGCAGCACGATTACGGCTATATCCGGGAGATGAACACAGGTTTAATCAATTTTAAGATGCAATATATTTCATTTACCGTGCTTGGTACCATAAATAGTCAAAGGCAAAAAATTTGAAATGAAAAACTCAATACACTCACTCTTTCATATTTGAGATTTATAAAATCCGGAAAAGCGTTTAAGTGACTCAGATTTAAGGTTTTTAATGTATTTCCTAGTAAGTTTATTTCTTAGAATGTGATTGTCCCTTTTGGGACACCTATACCCTCTATTATTTGATTATTTCATGATATTTCATACCATAAATGATCACCATAGTAACTATCTAATGTGTAATTACTAATTTTATCAATTGGGTATCCATTGTTTTCGTATATTGTACCCTCGCTCCGCTGCACTCCACTAGTTTTTGTCCTATAGACTGAAAACTTGCAGATAGAAAAGAACTGTTGCTTGCTTGAATGTTCAGCTCATTAAGCTCTTCAAAAGTCCCTATAGGGTGAGAGTTGATGAATGATCCATTCTAGGAAATACAGCCCATGAAAGGCGAAAAATAGTGTTTTTGACCTATAAAATGAAAACTATTGCAGATGGAGTTAAGCTGTTGCTTGCTTAAATGTTCAGCTCATATAGCTCTACAAAAGCATTCATAGGGTCAAAGTTGTCAGATGACCCCTTAAAGGGTTAACGACCCTTAAAATAACATTTTGCATACTTCAAATAAGTCTGTTACTTCTCAAGGTTAATATCGTCCGCTAGTCAGGAGTAACAGGTGAACGTCTTCAAATTTGGTGAGTGAGTGAGTGAGTGAGTGAGTTGGTGTTTTACGCCCGTGCAACGCTATATAGGTTATTTACAGGCGATGAACATGAAATGGATGATAAAATGAACATGAAATGATGATGATAAATGAAATATGGAGATGGGGTGGGAAACAAAGGACCGGTTAATTTTGAAGAACCACAGGAAAAAGGGGAGAGGTGGGTAGGGGCGGAAAATTTAGCCTATGTGGTGCACTACTGGGCGGTCCACAAAGGGGTCTTTTACGTGCATGAAGCGTGGCACTCTCCACACACGTTGGCCCACTATGGTCGGCGGTCAGGGTTTCCGTATTATAGACCTGACAACCCCCGCGGACGAGGGCTACCCTATTCAGCCACCTAGGGTACACACTTGGTCGCTCTGTGGGCTGAGCACTGACCCGACGTCAGAATCCCAAGACCCTTAGTCGCCTCTTACGACAAGCTAGGCTCTGCTGCGGGCCTATTCGCCACCCGGGCCCCTCTTATTAGGAAGTCGCATGAAGTAGGGAAGACCGACTACAAGTATATAGTGATACTGAAGACCGTGATGACGTACCGTATTCAGGGGAAAGCATTAGAAAAATTGTCCATAAACCTGTTAAACCACAACAAACATCAAAATAAGAGACCCAGGTAGCAAAGAATGTTGAAAATGTTAGTAAACTGAATGATAAGATGGAAGGTTTGGAAACAAAAGAAATCGATCAAGATCACCATCTCCAGCACGAAACAGAAGTCAAATGAAGTTACCCGTTTCAGTTGCTCAGAAAAGGGACATTATCCTAGTCAGTGTCCAAAGGAAGCATCCTTGTCACCTGATCCATTCCAAACATACAGGTCGACCACCACCTATGAATTTGCAACCCTCCATTTCAATCGTCTCTAAGGCAGACTTTTGGAAACAGCCTTCACTTGCCATACAAGCCAAGCAAAACCTGTCAAAGTCGCTAACTTTTCCTTTGAAGACATCATCCAACAATGTTCCTTCTATTTTACAAATTTGCAACGCACCCATTCCAGGATCATAATACTGACTATGACATAGTCCCCCCAAATTTCTCAAAAACTGTTTCTACATGTCATTTCCCCTTCTTTTGGCACGGTTCTTTAGTTTCCAATTGTTTCCCTTTTTCTTTGATTTATCGTCCTTTCCCCCAAATCTATTCCAGGTTGACCCTTCGCACTTTGTAATGAGTTAGTTTAATTTGCTATTAAGGCCACACTTAAAAATATTTCAGTTTGGACTTACCCTACCCATTGTTTTCAGGTTAGGTAGGTAGGTAGGTAGCTTTTTTTTTTGCCAGGGGGGGGGGGGGGGGGGGGCATCATACCGATATATGAAAATATGTCGATGTTTTACAGAATACGAGTTTTAAACTAATACTCACTACTGTAAGACTGCATTTAATGCTGTCATAAATTTTATGTGTATTGAAGATCTGTTTCAATTTATAATTTAGAATTTAGTTTGTTCTAACATGCTTCTTTATAAATCTGTGTGTATAAATATATTTATAGCTGCTTTTAGATGCATAGATCAATCTTTGCCCTGCACATATTCACTGCATGCTTTTTGCACATGTATATTTACACTCTTTCTGTTCTATTTATGTACCCTTTAGTTCTTAATCATCCTCTGCTTTGTGCTAGTAGGCTTGTCGTATTTTATAGTATAACCTGTTTGATGTGTGATACTACTCTGTAACATTAAAAGCATGATGAGTGGATTTTATTACAAAGTTTTTCAAAAAGAAGGAAAAGGAATGTAAAAACTTAGTTTGTCAGATTTATTTTTTCTCTTTAATTTTATATTCCTATTATGAAAAACTTTGAAATAAATTTTTGATGCATATCTGCATGAACTAATTACCAACTAGACTACTGTCAAAGTTCTTAACGATTCCGATCGGAAGATTCTTTGAAGTCTGACTCAAATGATGTTGACATTAAACAACTAACAATCAATCAATCAATCATGTAAATCTTGACCGGAACTGATAACAGCTTTGATATAGCTTAAGGCAGTGCATCAGATATATTACTAGACCATTCCCTATGCTGTCTCAATGCTTGAATTTCAGAAAAGATACAATGTCCATCAAGAAAATTGTTGCAATTATCTGCATGGTCTTGAATGTGGTCAAACTGATGGCGTCTATTTTTTTACCTGCTTATTTAGCAACAGCCTCAAAGAAACAGTTACCGTGTGTTGGTACATACTGACGTTTAATACCATTGTTATTTAGATTCTTATCTAAACGCTTGTTGTGAATTGTTCTCTGTTCATTTCGCTTTTTAACATCTGTTGCACTTACTAGTTTTCTTTATGCTCTTCCAATGGCACTTTCACCTGATGTTGATTTTGATCTTTTGGGTTTTTCAATATTAGTTGACCTTATTCGTTTAAAAGATTCCGCATTGTTAGTATTCTTAATTATCGCTTTTGTCTCTTTGAAATAACCGTCAAAAATTCATCATCGGAGGAGCTGCTGCTGGATAATTGGCCTCTGTTCGGATCAGAATAATTGAGATCTTTTTTGGATGGCCGACATTAATCAGAACTCGATACATATTCGTCAATTGAAGAGGTTCTATCTGCATACCCTAATGACGACAAGGATTTGGTTGGTGAAGCTTGTAACTCTCCATCTTCATTGATAACAAAAGCTTCATCATCAGTTATTTCAACTTGATTACTTGTTACAGGTAGACTTTCCTCTGTGACAATATTTTCAGTTTCTAAATTCTCAAGGGCATTTTGATCATTTATTTACGTCACTCGTTTCTTCTGGTTTTTGTGATGCTGGGCTTGAGGGAAACAAACGATCTTTGTTTAGTTTATTGACATTTTCAATGAAAAATGGGGGTGGGGGTGAAAACAGAGGACCTGTAGATTTTGAAGAATCACAGGAAAAGGGGAGAGATAGGTAGGGGCGGAAAATTTAGCCCATGTGGTGCACTACTTGGCGGTCCATTAACGGGTCTTTAACGTGCATGAAGCGTGTTACTCTCCACACACGTTGGTAACCATACTGTTCATTTGTGATAACTGCCATAAAGTTTATAAGTACAAAAGGAACCTATAACGTCATCAAGTAGAACACCATGATCCAAATTTTCAGTACTTTGAATGTGTCGTAGAAGACTGTGGCTCAACATTTATTAGAAGAGAATACCTTAACAAACACCTTCAGAAGTTCGATGGTAATAGTAATGCAGTTCAAGCAGCAGTAAATTCAACATCTACCAATGACAATGAAGATTTTTCAGATGATGATACCATCTTAGATTTAATGGACGAGCTCAAACAAATACGAAAGGAAGATGTTGATGCTCTTGACTTCAATACCGAAGAATATTTTCCTAGGGGTACAGGTGCATACAATATTGTACACATACATTTAATATTGAAAATTGTTCTTAAGTTAATAAAATGATTTTCTGCATGAATGAACACTTAAAAGAAGCAAAGGTGTACCAAAGGGGTAATCAGTATCATAAAACCGTAAAGAAAACACTGACCGATTAAGATGGCATCATCGACTATGCAAAAAAATCCTTACGTGTTACCCGGTATGGAGATGGGATGCGTATGCTATGACATTGGAAATATACACTGCTAGTATATCACCAAGCTAAATAGTACAAGTATAGATAAGAAAGTTTAATCATCTTATGCATCAGAAGTAACATGTTTGTGTGTATTATTTAAAAATCAATGATCATATTGGTTTATAATTACTTGTTAACTACTTTTTTTTCCAAACGATTTATATCATGGAGGAAAACAATGACCGATTAATGCCCTAAGAGAATGGCATCATCGACTATGCAAAAAAAATCCTTACGTGTTACCCGGTATGGAGATGGGATGCGTATGCTATGACATTGGAAATATACACTGCTAGTATATCACAAAGCTAAATAGTACAAGTATAGATAAGAAAGTTTTATCATCTTATGCATCAGAAGTAACATGTTTGTGTGTATTATTTAAAAAAATCAATGATCATATTGGTTTATTAGTTTCTTGTATCAATCTTCTTCACACCTTCGTTATTTTAGTTTATCGTGACAGTGGGTCTCTTTCCTAGTTTTGGTCTCCTATCGTGTATCCGTCCGTCCGATCAATTATGAGGACGCATTCTTTCTAAACCGGAGAAAGAAGAAAAAGAATCTAAAAAAAACGAGTAGCCGCTGGAACAAAGCAGAGGGACCAACGGGGTATCCGAATGTCAAAAGTCCGAGTGAGTGAGTGAGTTGGTGTTTTACGCCCGTGCAACGCTATATAGGTTATTTACAGGCGATGAACATGAAAAGGGTGATAAAATGAACATGAAACGATGATGATAAATGAAATAATGGGGTGGGATGGGACACAAAGGACCGGTAAATTTTGAAGACCACAGGAGTGAGTGAGTGAGTTGGTGTTTTACGCCCGTGCAACGCTATATAGGTTATTTACAGGCGATGAACATGAAAGGATGATAAAATGAACATGAAATGATGATGATAAATGAAATATGGGGGTGGGATGGGACACAAAGGACCGGTAAATTTTGAAGAACCACAGGAAAAGGGGAGAGGTGGGTAGGGGCGGAAAATTTAGCTTATGAAGACCACAGGAAAAGGGGAGAAGTGGGTAGGGGCGGAAAATTTAGCCTATGTGGTGCACTACTGGGCGGTCCACAAAGGGGTCTTTTACGTGCATGAAGCGTGGCACTCTCCACACACGTTGGCCCACTATGGTCGGCGGTCAGGGTTTCCGTATTATAGACCTGACAACCCCCGCGGACGAGGGCCACCCTATTCAGCCACCTAGGGTACACACTTGGTCGCTCTGTGGGCTGAGCACTGACCCGACGTCAGAATCCCAAGACCCTTAGTCGCCTCTTACGACAAGCTAGGCTCTGCTGCGGGCCTATTCGCCACCCGGGCCCCGCACGGGACGTCAAAAGTCCGAAAGGGCAGAGACAAAACCAGTTAATACCAACAAGAATGGGACAAAAACAGACAACACTGGTAAACATGGAAACCCTAAAATAACTTATTGATTGATTGTTAGTTGCTTTATGTCCCGTCAGCAATAGTGCAGCCATCATCGGGACATAAACAAGTTGAAATAATTATGCTAATAACATGTTGATATAAAACTAAGTCAAAAGACCGTAGATAAAATAAAAAGTATGCCAGAAAATGAATAGATTAAATAATTATTAAATAATAACCGCCAAATCAAAGATGTCAAAGAAACTATTATTGTAGCTACAGTTCGCCCCACAGAGCTAATGTAATTCAGGGTTCTTCGTTGTCTATATACCGTATAGGTAAGGGTTTTCAAATTGTGCGAAATTTTTAGGGAAGGCTCTCATCACTTTCTGGGTACATTGGCCTATGGTGCGTTGTGGGTACATTGGTCTGTCTTGTGAGTTTGTTCGTTTTCCTTCTGGTTTGTGGTCGTATATTGTCTATATTGTGCCATTTTTTGCATGACATATATGCATGGGTCTGTGTTATGGGTGCTGCTTCCTGGGCGGGTCTCTGACAATTCAATTTGCTGTTTCAATTAGTTCTTGTCCTGGTTATAACAAACAAACAGTTTTTATTTCATCATCATTTTATTATGGTCTTATCGTTTATTTATTTCAATTATTTTTTTCTAGTTAAGCCTTAAAGAGCTTTTTAGTAAAAAAAATGCCTCGGTTGTGGTAATTTGAGTGAGTGAGTGAGTGAGTTGGTGTTTTACGCCCGTGCAACGCTATATAGGTTATTTACAGGCGATGAACATGAAAAGGATGATAAAATGAACATGAAATGATGATGATAAATGAAATATGGGGATGGGGTGGGAAACAAAGGATCGGTAAATTTTGAAGAACCACAGGAAAAAGGGGAGAGGTGGGTAGGGTCGGAAAATTTAGCCTATGTGGTGCACTACTGGGCGGTCCACAAAGGGGTCTTTTAAGAAGCGTGGCACTCTCCACACACGTTGGCCCACTATGGTCGGCGGTCAGGGTTTCCGTATTATAGACCTGACAACCCCCGCGGACGAGGGCTACCCTATTCAGCCACCTAGGGTACACACTTGGTCGCTCTGTGGGCTGAGCACTAACCCGACGTCAGAATCCCAAGACCCTTAGTCGCCTCTTACGACAAGCTAGGCTCTGCTGCGGGCCTATTCGCCACCCGGGCCCCGCACGGGACCGTGTGGTAATTTGAAACATGATTTTTAAGTAAATGTATGGTCTATACGTTTGTCGATTCCTTTGCTGTATTCTAAGAAATCGTTGTCAATGCACCCGCCAATAAACCATGTAATATTTAGGGGGCAACCATTTGATTTTATGGGAGCTTCTCTGATGAAACTTGAAATAAAAAGGCAGGGCAGTGCTTTGACTTATTATGCAGGATGGTGTATTTGGTTTTAAAAAATAAAGAACATATTTAAAAAATGCGCGTGTGTTTTAGATACTTTTAACACGAACCATTGTTTCAAACATCAATATTTGAAATTCTTACCTTCAATAAAAAATGAAAGTAGGTATACCAATGCTTGGCATCCGTAGCTCATTTTACGTTTGTTTCTGTCAAAAGTTCTTTCTAAATCAAAATCGATCGGACCCGATTCATGGTGGTCATCATGCTATACCTTGTTGTACACAGGAAATTTTATGTTTGTTGATTTTGATCTCTATCTAGGTTGTCTCAAAACTGTTGTAGCTACAACTACTTATCCTCCATTTCAGAAAATTTCCTACCCTTAATAGATCTCCCGATAGATCTATCACAATAATTTCATAGACTTGGGATTATCTGGAATTGAACATGCTCTTTATTTTAAGTTCTATTCATTTTTTTTTTTTGTGACGAGTATTGTTGTATTTCGTACTAGAGCTAACAAAATTTTGTTTTGAGAATGAAAGAAGTGATATTTTATGTTGTCGGACTAACGTGGCGTCGGACTATTGGGGTGTCGGACTATCGGGTTGTCGGACTATTAGGGTGTCGGAATATCGGGGCTGCCCCGGATCGAAGTTGTATGATGATCCCTTGTAGTGGTTACGGCCCTTAAAAAAGTTTTATTATGACATTTGTCAACAGAATGAAATTATAGAAGATAGAGAAAAGATGTTGATTGCTTAAATGATCAGCTCATTTAGCGCTACAAAAAGTCTTTTTATGATGAGTTTGCAGATTACCCATTATTGGGTTTCTGCCCCTTAAAGGTGAAAAATAATGTTTTTTTTTTTTGCTTTAAGAATGAAACTATTGCAGATGGAGAAAAGCTTTTGCTTGCTTAAACATTCAGCTCATCTAACTCTACAGTCTTCATAGTTTTCTCAGTCCAGGTGGCGTATAGGCCCACAGCAGAGGCTAGCTTGTTGTAAGAGGCGACTAATGGTCTTGGGATTCTGACGTCGGGTCAGCCCACAGAGCAACCGAGTGTGTAGCTACAATGTTTGTCTCTTGGGTCGTTGTTAAACGGAAATTTTTCTAAAATTACACACGTCAAAGTCACGTGATTTGGGTATTTTTATCCACACACTTACTTCCGGTTTAAATGTCTAGCCAAAACAACGAGCCCAAAATTACTAAATGGTACCATTGGGCAGCCGAGGGTTGCACTTCACATGACAGAAAAAGGGGAAATATCCCTACATGCATCCTCGGAAACCCAGGGGATCTTCTCTCGCTTACTCATTCATCCTCGGAAACCCAGGGGATCTTCTCTCGCTTACTCATTCATCACCCTTGGGATATTACGCAGCTGACTGATGGGTATTTATAGTCGCGACTAGGGGAAAGCCCCTCTGCGTCGACTTTAATACCTAAACAGGTATAGACTCGCTATGTGCCATGGGTCGTCCAGCCCACGACACACCACCGCCAGTGTTAGCTGTTCCAGGTACATACGCCCTGGAGACAGGGCCCGTCTTCCACCACGAGGAGGTACTGGTCGGAATTCTGGAAGACGGATATTACGCATGAACTGCTCCGTTTTTTATAGTTTTGTATCGATCTTCCTGATTGGCCGCTTTACATTTTTCTAATGCGATTTTAACTTGTTTCAATATAGAAATAATATCAAGTTCAAGATTAGATCCTGAACTCCAAACGAACAACATCATACCAAATGTCCCAGGTCAAGTCAAGTCAAGTCAAGTAAACTTTATTTAAAGTCGGTACATTTACAAACAATAAACATAAGCTCTATTGAGCTTTTAAAACCGACATACATTATACATGACATAAATGTAAACACAAAAGCACATAAATACAGAAACAGACATACACAGACTTGCAGGCTAAACTAAAGCAAAAAAAAACATGCAGATACAATTAAAATAAAGCACAAAGGACAGCACATAAAAGCATGTAAATCATATAAAAGCATAGCTATTAGCATGGACATGTAGCATTAAAATTGCTAGCAAGCAGATGTTAAAACACAGAAAAACAAAACAAAAAATAAATAGATACATGCAAGCTAAGCAGTTAAATACAAATATTGCAAATTGAAATTTACACTATCTGAGGTATTACCAGTCGTAGTGGAAATTTAATGACAGAATGAACAAGAACACCCACTTCCCTCCCATTTACTTATCATATTTTTGAAAAGATCTAAATTAGTTCCCTCCCGCAGATCATTTGGCAGTTCATTCCACATTTTTGCTGCCCCATACCTCAAAGAGTGTAAACCATACCTAGTACTGTTGACTCTAGGGATGTCAGCTGTGTTTGTATACCTAAAAGAATAATGTTGGTCTTTAACTGTAATTAAATCATGTAAGTACATTGGAGTCTGTTTATTAACAATTTTAAAAACTTCTATTGCCATAAAACGTAATCTTCGTAAGCGTAGTGAAGGCAACATAGACTTTTGAAGTAAAATTTCATAAGAACAATCATAATCATTATATATAAACCTCAGTGCTCTTTCTTGGATTTTTTCCAACTTTTTCGTATTTCCTTCACCACAAAAATGCCAGACTAAAGGGCAATAATTGAAATTTGATAATATAAAAGAATAAAAAATAGTTAGTTTGCCCAATCTACTAAGGTGATGACCAATTCTCTTTAAAACATTCAATTGCTGAGAAGCTTTCTTACAAATACTAGATATATGAGAGTTAAAAGTAAGTTTAAAATCAAAAGTTACACCCAAAAGTTTAACCTCTTCTTCACTAACAATCTTATTTCCCTGAAGATCAAAAACTATGTTATTTTCATGAGTCCTTTTACCAATAGATATGGCCTGAAATTTATCAGGGTTTGCTTGCATGTGATTATCTGTAAACCACTTTATAAGGACACTACTTTCTTTTTCTAAAGTTTCTATAACATCACTAACTTTATCACTACCATAAGACAAAGTGTTGTCGTCTGCATAGTTATACAACTTTCCCTTGTTCACAAAATCAAAAATATCATTTATAAATATGTTAAACATAACTGGTCCTAATATCGACCCCTGAGGTACACCTTTGTATATGTCTAAAAAAGAACTACAGATAGATCCTAATTTCACACACTGTTTTCTACCAGTAAGATAACTTTCCAGTAATTTAATTGCTCTGTTGGATAAACCATAACTTTCTAATTTCATTAACAATAAATGATGTGGTAAGCAATCAAATGCCTTTGATAGGTCCATTAAAATAGCAGCTACATATTGATTATTGTCTAATAACATTTTCCAATCTTCTAAAATTCTGATAAGGGTATCCTGACAACTGTACCCAGATCTAAATGCTGATAAAAATATATTAAAGTGTGAATAAAAAAAAATTACTAGCTGTTCATCAATTGCTCTTTCAAAAAATTTGGAAATGGAAGGCAAAACACTAACTGGTCTGTAGTTGCCTTTAACAAGTGTGCTGTTCTTTTTATGAATAGGTACTACCTGAGCTATTTTCAGCTTATCTGGAAAAGTACAAGTTTCTATAGATAGGTTTATAAGTGGAGTAATAGGTTTAACAATAGCACATTTTGCAAACTTAAGTATTTTGGTGATATCTCATCAATACCTGTTGCTTTCTTGACATTCAATCTATTTATTTGCTTTTCTACAAAGTTTTCAGATACAGATGTAAAATGTAACATAGTGGTGTTCTGAGGATCACAACCTTCTTTTATTTTAACAATACTAGGATGGTTATCATCAATAGGTATAGAGTCTTTACCTATGTCTTTAGCAACATTCACAAAAAACTGATTAAATACATTTGATATTTCAGACTGATCACATAAAAGCTTATTGTCTTCATTTAAAATAATATCAGATTTAAAGTTACTACCCTTGTTGGTCAAAAAAGGTTTTATGGTTGGCCAAAATTCTTTGTTCTTAGGGCCTCCAACACATCTTTCTAAAAAGTAGTTTTTTATAGATCCTTTCTTGATTTTTGTTACCAAGTTTCGCTGCTGTCTGTACAATTCCCAAGATTTTGATGACCTATGCATTTTGTATGCATTATGAAGTTGTCTTTTTTTGTAGACAGCTTTCCTGAGTTTTGAATTCATATAAGGTACAGGGTTTTTTACTTGTGATCTTCTCTTAAGAGGGACATGTTTGTTAAACACTTCTGTAAATTTATCATTAAAAGTATTATATGCAGTGTTTACATCTGAGTATTCTGAAAAATCTAAATTTACATTTTGAAGGTCTCTAGTAAAATTTTCACTGTCAAAATTTCTATAACTTCTATAAAAACTTTTAACCATTTGTTTTTGTGGCATTTCACATTTAAATTGTACGGATACAAGGTGGTGCACATCACTGATGCCACAGTCAAAATTACAAATTTTACCACATAGATTTGGACTATTTGTTAAGATTACATCTACAAGACTTGGGTTTGCATCTTTACAAAAACATGTTGGATCTTTAACCAAGTTTGTTAAATCAAATATGTCACAAACATTTCTTAAAGCTTGTCCTTTTTCTCCATGTAAAAAATCAAAATTTAGATCTCCAAGAACAATAAAGTTATCATATTTGCATGTGGCTTTGTCTAAGGTTTTAATAAAATCATTACTAAAGTTTGTTTCTGACATTGATGGTGGCTTATATGAGCCTATAAATAACCACTTCTTGTTATTCATTATGATTTCTATACTTATAGATTCTATTAAATCAAATTCAAGATTACTTTTCCTGTCACCAGCTATATCTGATCTTAGATAAACTGCTATACCACCACCTTTACTAGTTCTGTCTTTTCTCCAAAAAATATAATTATCATGAATTATCAGGTGTGATGAATGAGTGTGCGAATGAAGAACCCCTGGGTTTCCGAGGATGGGGATGTAATGGAATTCCTAAAAACATATTTAGAAAAAGGCTCGTTAAAATTGTGTGCAAACCATGCTGGAATAAATTATGGATCTACGGCAGTAAAATGGGCCTCTTTTATTAGAGAAATATTCGTAGATTACTTTCAAAGAGTTGTGCACACCATTGTTTTCGATGGCGATGTCGAGCTGGACGAGTCCCTGTTCGGAAGGGTTAACAAACACCATAGAAGAAAAAGTATTGGTATGACATATTAAAGGGTTACACTAAGGGGATTCCCGTGCGGGGCCCGGGTGGCGAATAGGCCCGCAGCAGAGCCTAGCTTGTCGTAAGAGGCGACTAAGGGTCTTGGGATTCTGACGTCGGGTCAGTGCTCAGCCCGCAGAGCGACCAAGTGTGTACCCTAGGTGGCTGAATAGGGTGGCCCTCGTCCGCGGGGGTTGTCAGGTCTATAATACGGAAACCCTGACCGCCGACCATAGTGGGCCAACGTGTGTGGAGAGTGCCACGCTTCATGCACGTAAAAGACCCCTTTTATGGACCGCCCAGTAGTGCACCACATAGGCTAAATTTTCCGCCCCTACCCACTTCTCCCTTTTTCCTGTGGTTCTTCAAAATTTACCGTCCCTGTGTTTCCCACCCCATCCCATATTTCATATATCATCATCATTTCATGTTCATTGTATCATCCTTTTCATGTTCATCGCCTGTAAATAACCTATATAGCGTTGCACGGGCGTAAAACACCAACTCACTCACTCACTAAGGGGACACTTATATTTTGTAATCAATTATAGCATTCTTTATAATATACATTTGTAATTCTATTCAACATGGCCATGGTTACCCTTATAAATGTTATAATAAAACTAACAATCTAGTTCTCAAATGTAAAAAGAGAAAAACACAATAAGGTACAAAATGTAAATACACATCAAAGAAATTGAATTCTAAGATCCCAATGGTCCTGATTTGGTACAGGCATTTCAGAAGAGATGTGACAAATTTACCCCCACAATCATGCAATTTTTCATGGATTAGAAAAACTACACACGAGTTGCTTTATGACATGCCACTATGACCTTGATCTGTTAATAAGCTTGCATATTGACATTTATTAACAAAAGACATCCGGTTAAGTTAGGTTGTAACTTATGTAACACAGTTTTGATATTTTATGAATGCACAAAACTAACATTTAATACTGTTGATGACCAAGGTTTCATTTCATAGATGGATATTGGTTATGCAATTAACTTACCTTCAACAAAGTCAAGATGACAGAAGTTCTTTCTTCTAGCTTTGGTAGGTGTTGATGTTAGTGTTACTGTAACTTCCCTTGTTGCTACTGGTGGATATTTCACAAACAGATCTGCAATAGTTAGTTAGTTATTGCTTTACTGCCAAGCAGCGCGATTTCGGCTATATCCGGGAGATGAACATGAAAGTGGTGACACAATGAACATGAAATGATGATGAAGTGGAGGAAATGGGGACACAAGGCCAATCAGGTAGGAGAGTTTTGACTGCCACTGGAAAAAGGAGTGATGGGTAGGGACGGGAAATTTTGCCAACTGCATGGGTTAGTTAGTTAGTAATTGCTTTACTCCCAAGCAGCACGATTTCGGCTATATCCGGGAGATGAACATGAAAATGGTGATACAATGAACATGAAATGATGATGAAGTGGAGGAAATAGGGACACAAGGTCAATCGGGTAGGAGAGTTTTGACTGCCACTGGTAAAAGGGAGTGATGGGTAGGGACGAAAAATTTGGCCTCCTGCATGGGGATCCTACGGTTCCTACTCTTACTCTTGCAGCAGGGTTCTTTAACGTGCGAGGAACGTGACATTTTTCCCAACACGGTGCACCACTATGGTTTGCGGTCAGGTTTTCCGCATTATCGCCTGACGCCCCCGCATCTCTCGATGTCAGGGCTGCCCCATTCAACCACCTGGGGCACACATCCCAGTTGCTTTTTGGGCAAAGCGGCCTGACCCCGATGTCAGGTTTCTGAGCGCTCTTTAGTGGACTTTTACCGACAAGCTTAGCGCTGCTGCGGGCCTATTCGCCTCCTGGGCCCCGCACGGGACGGTTGTTTTCCGTACTTGGTGGTTATATTCCTGAAGTTATTGTATGCAAACAACTCTGGGCAGGGGTGTTCTGGTGTGGGTTTGCCATCCACAAAGTGAAGGGAACATACTCTCTGTTTAAAATTGGGCTCAAAATATTTTTCATCACGCCGAAGCAACTTCAACCATTTTTGCCGCAATTTTAGATTCTTTTTAGGTGTCGGAAACGGATAGAAAGAAACATTTTGCATGTAGGGCATCCAAAATGGGTTCTTCTCTCGCTTACTCATTCATCACCCTTGGTCCTCTTTGTTGTCATTTGTATTTCGAACACACGTGAAGGTTAGCACTGCTGGTGGAGTGTAAATTCCCCGAGGTTAGCCCGCTCCGGCACCAACACTTTTGGGTTGGAGAATACATCAAAGCTTTAAATCATCCGTTTAAATTTCAAAATTATCTAAACCCTAAGGTTCTTCCTACCCCAGACATAGGTTGAATATCTTAGTAATTATTTGGTTCCCCTGTTTGGTATTTTTTGGTTATACTGTTCTATGCTCTTCATATTCATACAGTGTTTGGCATTTTCAATATTTTTGGTAGAGCGCCTCTGATGAGTCTTTAATAGACGAAACGCGCGTCAGGCGTAGCAAAATTTATTGTCTGGAACTTTGTTGTCATTTGTATTCCATACGTATCAATTCCTTCGTTTTACACAGTTCTGAGTCGAGCTTTCTGATTGGTCGCTTAACAATGTTGTTAAGGGACGATTTATATTGTTTTTTATTACAACTTAGTAAAGTTCAAGATCAGGGGAAAAGAACGCACAAATATGTGTCCAATCAGAATGCTTGATAGGAAAATTTGTAAAGCTGTCTCAAACGATGGAATTGATACGAATGGACTCAGGGGTGATGAATGAGTGTGCGAATGAAGAACCCCCGGGTTTCCGAGGATGTTACATCCCTACAATCAGTTTGACCTTTGTCGAAAAAACTTTATTAAAAAATAGAAAATTCATGATTTTTATTCTTATTACATCTAAAAGTAAATCCTCCTCTTTTGTTATTTATTCTTGTTAGAACACATAGACGTCGCGCACAAAGTTGACTCCATTAACGTAACGTCTTTAAAACGTAAAATGACGTTCAATAATTGATAAGAATACAAAAATCACAAGACAGTGCCCGAATTACTTTATCAAACATTCAAGCTGTGTTTTTCGAGTATACGCTTTAAATTTACTTCGTTGTATATTTATTTTGTTTTGTTTGATAATTTTGTTATTAATATAATTTATCTAATTTTTTTTTTTGTGTATTTATTTTTTAAACCAATATGTCATAATCTGTACTTTTTACAGTTTGACTGATGAAGCGGCGATAAACATCAACAGTAATCAATCAATCAATTAGAATTTTAAAAATCGTCGTAGGATAATTTTAAACATTAAACAGTAAAATTGAACATATATTTGTACATATTTATTCTTTAATTCCTGAAAAGTTGACGTGATATTTTTAATCTAGACACCGCAATATTCTTCTATGAAGAGAATCATCAATGAGGATAGTTTCATCGTCCTCGAGTTCAAGTTCCGAACATATATTTATGACGGAATGTGCGGGTACCATAGCTGGAATGCGTTTAATAAGCCTTTGTTGAAGTGGATTATTGTCAATCTTTCCGAAATAATACACCATGAATAACTTTCGAACCAGGAAGAAAGGTTATTCCCCATTTATCTGTTGATTGTTTTCGAAGTACGGTAGTTTGTTTCGTTGCTTTTAAAACATAATAAGGTTGGTCATCATCATCGGCTTTGACTGCAAAAATAGTACCCGTATTAACAAGGTCATATAAAGAAACATCCTGGCTTTCATCATCTTCCGGTTCATGATCTCCGTTTTCTTTGTACATTCTTATAGAAGAAAAGTTTCCAAGTTGCTCAACATTTAAACATTGATCATAGTTTATTGTTAAACAATTTTCACAAGTATAGCACGACAACTTTCTTGTTTCAACTGTGTTTGATTTCGATGTAGAAACTTTGTGAATTTTTCTGTTCTCTTTTATTGGTTTGAAATATCGGTCACGATCTCTATTAATAGTTTCAATATACCTAAAAATTCTTCGCGAGCACTTCGAATCATCTGCAGTTTCTTGGAGATTTTCAATTGCAAAATTATATAAATCTTTAGCACTTTGAATGATACACTTTCCGCGAATAACGGCCAAGTCTGCCTGTTTTTTTATAAAACCGCCGGCAGCATCTTGCGGACCACGAGCGTGAGATGTTTCAAAGAAGTTTCAAATCATTTGTTCATATCCAAAGTCAGAACAAGCATTACTTATATCGCCAATACAATGCCGGCTCTTATATTGGGCACTACAACCGTCAGTAAATTCATGCATCACTAAAACATCGCATGCAATTGAGCTTAAGTATTCTCGAATTAGTTTTTGAACCTCGTGGGTAAAATGATGATCATGTTTTTGATTTGGACTAATAACAATAAAATGTTCAGTAATAATATTTTGGTCATTTTCACTACTGTCTATGCCATCATACTCTAATACGGCATGTCTATGCAATATTGTAATATGGACCGATACTTCTTGTTTTTGGAAATACGATGATTGAATTTCACACTGCTCTGTACATTTGGTCCCGTGCGGGGCCCGGGTGGCGAATAGGCCCGCAGCAGAGCCTAGCTTGTCGTAAGAGGCGACTAAGGGTCTTGGGATTCTGATGTCGGGTCAGTGCTCAGCCCACAGAGCGACCAAGTGTGTACCCTAGGTGGCTGAATAGGGTAGCCCTCGTCCGCGGGGGTTGTCAGGTCTATAATACGGAAACCCTGACCGCCGACCATAGTGGGCCAACGTGTGTGGAGAGTGCCACGCTTCATGCACGTAAAAGACCCCTTTATGGACCGCCCAGTAGTGCACCACATAGGCTAAATTTTCCGACCCTACCCACCTCTCCCCTTTTTCCTGTGGTTCTTCAAAATTTACCGGTCCTTTGTTTCCCATCCCATCCCCATATTTCATTTATCATCATCATTTCATGTTCATTTTATCATCCTTTTCATGTTCATCGCCTGTAAATAACCTATATAGCGTTGCACGGGCGTAAAACACCAACTCACTCACTCACTCACGCTCTGTACATTTGTAATTTTCCGAAAAGTCATGTATTGCAACACAATGTTTTATCGGCAAATTGCTTATTAAACTTTTCATTTGTTTTGCTTGCCAATAAGCTCGGAATTGGTGAGACGGAAAATTTTCAAGCAATTGTTTCATGTATTCAAACATCTCAAATGCCTTGGTACTTTTCTTAACAAGTATGAGCTTTCGGACGACTTTGTCACCTTTAATTTTCACATTTTGATACTCGTACCTTTCCCATGATACAATTGATTCGTCGTTTTCATTTATTTCCTCTGGCAAAAAGTCAATTTTGCCCACACCACAGTCAGCACATTCCCTATTTAAACAAGACATTTTATGTTGGTGGGTATTAGCGGATCGGGGGCATAATGTGGCATCTAAAAGTTCATTTAATGAGCTATAAATTGGTACCGGACAATTTTCTTTTCTAGCTACCTTTTTGGTGCGAAACTGCATGCACGACTTGAAAAGACTTCTCATTTCAACGTGATGTCTGCAACAACATGTGAGCTTATCTTTATGAGAAGCGGCGCGGACAAAATACGGCTTACATTTCTCAAATGTACGCTGTCCTACCTTTACATCGGGGTTTTCTCTTTTGAAGTCTAAATAAAGTTCAGTCTGGGTCTTTTCAAGAATGTGACAATGATGGGAAGAATACAGTTTTGGGCCAAGACGGACACGTTTTAAATCGTTTTTGTTATTTGTCGGCCTACTGCTGCTTTCCTTTAACCAAAAATCATAAATTTTTTCGTGGCTTCGTCCACAGCATCTCGTCTGGTCTTTCTAGCAGTGTACAAAAACGACGAGCTATTCGAATGGAGAATCTTTGCCCTAAAAGTGTTACCTTTTTGAACAGTTTTCCGATTTACACCTAGCCTAGTTGCTAAATTTCTCACTGCACCTTTTTTCTCAATAACAGACGGACCACTTATTGCAGATGTGATCAGATTAATACTTGCAATAGCGTCTTTGTTTCTTTTACGCTTCACGGAGGTTAATATGTCTTTAATTCTCAGAATGGCTGACGTGTCCACATCTTCCTTATGGAATGACGAACGGAATTTTTCGACAGCAGGAGATTTCATCGATCTTTTCTCGTCCACATAGGCCGAAAGTACAGCAGCACGTTTTGATGAATCAATTGGCAATGCAAGTTTCAGTTTCCTTATTGACCTGTAAGAATAATATACATGTAATAACCAATATTTTAAATATTTTGATTACGAAGATTTATTTACACACTGATACGTTAACAGAACACCCCTTATTATATGCCGTGCCTTATATCCATATAAAACAGTTTTTACAAAGTTTCGTTAAGCTCCGACTATTTTATAAAGAAATCAACTTGCTCGCATAAATGTGGCGGACGAACAAACAAACAGATAATGTACATGCATATGCATCGCAACAAAGTTAGCGACCAAAAAATCTAGATGTCGCCTAAAATTTTATGGGGCATGCATGGATATATGTTTTTATTTTATTTTAGTTTTTATTGCATTTTAAAGCAAACTTTCATGTGACAATTTGAAAGTTGTTTCAGATGTAACTGTATCCATATGTATAATATACTAGTATTTCATAAGACTTGTATAATTGCAAAAATTTTAATCTATAATTTGTCGACATCTGGAAGTTATTTCACTATTAAAAAAATGTTACCTGGCTTTGTCCATTCTGTTTGAAAAAGTTCCAATTTCTTGAGGATTATCAGATGGCGGTGTGGTACTTATACTGCGTCTCCGATACAGTTTCATGTACTCATTTCTCTTGTGTTTTATGTTTTCCTTTTGCCTCTTTCTTGCATTGTATTTTTGCTGTCTTGTAGGCTCTGTGTTTTTCTTATAGTTTCTAACATTCTTGGTCTCCGTACTCGGTTTATTTTTATGATATGATTTTCTTTTTTGTTCCCTTCTTTTCTGTGATTTCAATTCTTTGTTAAGTTTTATCCTTTCCGCTGATGTTAACATAGATCGCGAATCTTTTTTCTATAAAAAAAAAATACGTTTATCCATCTAAATAAATTGTGCGGTATTATTCATTAATTATTGAATAATGCGCCGTGCGTCGGCGACGTTTTGTATTCGTCTAAAACGTTTTCGTAACAAAAACATTGGGCATTTGATTTTTTAAATATTTTCCACAATTTTTATACTACATATATCACTTTTTAACATCAGAAAGACAAAAGAAAGCACATTTTCGCAGTATCAATGTTATGTTATAATCGACGGTTTTACAAAACCTATATTTTCTTGATTCTAAAAGTTTTTAAAAAAATCTGCTGAAAAACGTCATTTTTTACAACCGTAACAAAACGATTGGACATTTAATATTTTCGTCCCGTGCGGGGCCCGGGTGGCGAATAGGCCCGCAGCAGAGCCTAGCTTGTCGTAAGAGGCGACTAAGGGTCTTGGGATTCTGACGTCGGGTCAGTGCTCAGCCCACAGAGCGACCAAGTGTGTACCCTAGGTGGCTGAATAGGGTAGCCCTCGTCCGCGGGGGTTGTCAGGTCTATAATACGGAAACCCTGACCGCCGACCATAGTGGACCAACGTGTGTGGAGAGTGCCACGCTTCATGCACGTAAAAGACCCCTTTGTGGACCGCCCAGTAGTGCACCACATAGGCTAAATTTTCCGCCCCTACCCACCTCTCCCCTTTTCTGTGGTTCTTCAAAATTTACCGGTCCTTTGTTTCCCACCCCACCCCATATTTCATTTATCATCATCATTTCATGTTCATTTTATCATCCCTTTCATGTTCATCGCCTGTAGATAACCTATTTAGCGTTGCACGGGCGTAAAACACCAACTCACTCACTCATTTAATATTTTCTAATTCTCGGTCAAGATAACAGATTCAACTATAAAAAGGGAGTTTTGAACTTCTCTTGAAATGCACATTTTGAAAATCTATTTGTTTTGAATTAAAATAATATTTACAGCACACAGTACTCACCGAATTTTCCATTTTACTTCTTTGAAAACTTAAAAATACTAGATGTTACGCACGCTTGGTGCAACTTTCGTAGCTCCAACGATGACCATTTTTCGTTTTTTGAACGTTGAATTTAAATGACGTCATAGTAAAAGTCCGCGAAATGCTACATACCAAATTTGAACGAAATCGGATGATTTTTCAAGAAATGGTGAATAAAAAACTGCAACTTTGTCTTTTCCAATGTTACAAGTTACGCGACTTTTTTGCAGTTTATGACACATTATCCACCTGTTATAAACACACAATATGAAAAATGGAATTTATTTTTACATTAATAATCTGATGTGAATAATTTTAGCATAGAAAAACATTTTTTGTTTATAATATAAGTATATAAGTAAAAATTTATTAACATTTAAACCCAGATATATCAAGTGCCGTCAACTTTGTGCGCGCCGTCATAGATCTCCACATTTTTTCACATTAAATTGTTTTGGCCAAAAGTTATTTTTTCTAATTCAACTAAAAACTACAGAGTTGTTTTGCAAAAATAATCCGTAAAAATTCCAAGGATTTTCAAAATTTTTAATTTCAATTATTTATTCTATTTTGAAAATTGCCAAAAGATGCCGAATGGGCCATAGTGCCCCCTAGACTTTTTTTTCATTTTATTTATATCATTATATTTGTTAGAATCGTCACAAATTTAGTCTAAAATCCGTGAAAAAGAAGGCGCGAAAATAATATACTCATAAGAAAGTAACGCCCCCAATACATATACCTTAATTATTGCATTTGTTTTGCATTTGGCGCAAAAAGGGGGAGGTGTTATTAAACTGTAAACTGGTTTTAGGCATGATTGTAACGCCCTTTCCTTTCTCTTTAGTATTTTGTCGATTTCTTATTTAATCGATTAGTTGATTTTATTATTATGTATGTAAATTTGTGGGGTTCATTATAAAATATTTACATATTTGTTAATATATTGCATGCATGCTCGAATGTTATGGCGCGAAGGTTTTTTTTTGTATAAAGAGATTTTAAAGAAACATCGCGTTTTATTGTGCATATATCAGTCACTACAAAGTCTTGTTTGTCTGAAAAGTACAATTTTTGTAGGAATTTGTCTCAATATTAGGCGACATTCTGATTTTGTAGCAATATGTCTCGATTACTCTGTCTCAACTGTCTTTTTTTGTCTCGACATGTCATGTTTTGAAGTCTCGACATTCTATATTGTGCAATTATTGTCTCAACACTTTCTCGACAGTCTCGAAATGAAGATATTGTGTCTCGACACATTCTTGACTGTCTCGACATTTAGAAATATGGTCTTGACACATTCTTAACAGTCTCGACATGTAGAAATATTGTCTCGACACATTCTTAACAGTCTCGACACATTATTCTTAACAGTCTGAACATGTAGAAATTTTGTCTCAACACAATTCTTAACAGTCTGGACAAGTTGAAAAAAATGTATCTACAGTCTTGACAATCTCAATATACATGTCAGATATACATGATATAAGAAAATAGTTTCTAGCACAGTTTTGACAACGCAGCAGTGTTAAGGCAACATATAATAGGAAATCTGTAACTTTTTTACCACTCACGAGTTTTCGTTTATAATTTTAATAATACATTATATTTTTATTAAGTTTTTTGCTAAAGGTTTGTTATATGTTCTTAGAATCTCCCAACGTCATTTTTCTGATCACGTGATCAGGCATGTGCACGATGTGACCTAAAACCAAAAACAGCCCTAAAAATTTTAAAAGAATCAAAAGTGCAAGCTGTAGCACTTGCACGATCGAATCCAAAAAAATCTCACACATTCTATAGCTATTCGGCTATATGAAAAGTGCTGCAGTTTCGTTTAAATCTTTGATTTGGATTTTAAAAAAATAATTTCTACATCGTGTACGATATATTCATCAAATACCGACCGAGAAATCAAAATTATTTCAAAATACTTGCGATTCATACGAAAGTGCAGCACTTTCCAATACCCCAAAACATCCAAGAAAGTGGTGCTAAATTATCTTTTTGATCGGAGTTGATTTACAGCTTGCACTTTTTCAAAAACTTTGATACGTGTCAAAATTTGGCCATTTTTCTTCGGTAGTCATAGTATATAGATCAATAACGGGCACCGCTGCGGACTGTGAGTGACGATAAAAACAAATGAAATATCCACAAAAAGTTAAAATACTACAAATTTAGATGAATTATTGTAAAGTTCTTTCGGTTTTTTCAATGTTCCGTTAGTTTTCTTTCACTCTATCTATCCATGGGCATATAACTGCAGAGGAGTTCGGGAGATAATGAAAAAAGGGGGATTGTTTATAAATAAAAACAGAACAGTATATTTAAATTGATGCAACAATTCTTTGACAATTGACCATGGAAATATATTCATTTCAATGTCTCAGTGTCTCTTAGTGCATTTATTTCGTGTCCACAGTTTATCAAAATTATTTTACCCTGTAGGATCCTGTAGGAAAAATGGAAATTGTAAAAAAAATGTATCCCCCAAAACAATGTGAATCTTAGGTTCATTTTAAAAATCTTCCTAAGGGTACAGTCTTTTAATTGTGTAAAAAGGTAAGAAAATTTGACAATGATATTTCTTACCATTAAAGGATGGATGGGATTGATTTTGGGAGTCCCCCTTTTTTTCGTTTAGAAATTAAGGTCCAAAAGGGGCCAAATTGCAACTTTTAGTTTGTTCTCAAAAATCTTTTCCTCTGAAACTACTGAACAGTGAGTGAGTGAGTGAGTTGGTGTTTAACGCCCGTGCAACGATATAAAGGTTATTTACAGGCGATGAACATGTAAAGGGTGATAAAATGAACATGAAATGATGATAAATGAAAAATGGGGGTGGGGTGGGAAACAAAGGACCGGAAAATTTAGAAAAACCACAGGAAAAGGGGAGAGGTGGGTAGGGGCGGAAAATTTAGCCTATGTGGTGCACTACTTGGCGGTCCACAAAGGGGTCTTTTACGTGCATGAAGAGTGGCATTCTCCACACACGTTGGCCCACTATGGTCGGCGGTCAGGGTTTCCGTATTATAGACCTGACAACCCCCGCGGACGAGGGCTACCCTATTCAGCAACCTAGGGTACACACTTGGTCGCTCTGTGGGCTGAGCACTGACCCGACGTCAGAATCCCAAGACCCTAAGTCGCCTCTTACGACAAGCTAGGCTCTGCTGCTGGCCTATTCGCCACCCGGGCCCCGCACGGGACGTTTTTGGCTCGTAATTCAAAAAGTATAAGAGATAGATGAAATCTGATGCCACCCAACTGCTTCAGGATCAAAAGTTCTACAAAAGTCACCATTTGGTAGAAGTTGTCAGATGACCCCTTATAGGGGTTACGGCCCCTTAAAGGTGAAAAATGGCATTTTTTCATGTTTTTGCCCTCTTGTATGAAACTATTGCAGATAGCAAAAAGCTGTTGCTTGCTTAATTGTTCAGCTCATTTAGCTCTACAAAAGTCTCCATAGGGTCGAAGTTGTCAGATGACCCCTTATAGGGGTTACGGCCCCAAAAGGGGCCATAATCGAAACATTTTTATTAGTGGACCGATTTTGGGTGAGTGAGTTGGTGTTTTACGCCCGTGCAACGCTATATAGGTTAATTACAGGCGATGAACATGGAAAGGATGATAAAATGAACATGAAATGATGATGATAAATGAAATATGAGGATGGGGTGGGAAACAAAGGACCGATAAATTTTGAAGAACCACAGGAAAAGGGGGAGAGGTGGATAGGGGCGGAAAATTTAGCCTATGTGGTGCACTACTTGGCGGTCCACAAAGGGGTCTTTTACGTGCATGAAGCGTGGCACTCTCCACACACGTTGGCCCACTATGGTCGGCGGTCAGGGTTTCCGTATTATAGACCTGACAACCCCCGCGGACGAGGGCCACCCTATTCAGCCACCTAGGGTACACACTTGTTCGCTCTGTGGGCTGAGCACTGACCTGACGTCAGAATCCCAAGACCCTAAGTCGCCTCTTACGACAAGCTAGGCTCTGCTGCTGGCCTATTCGCCACCCGGGCCCCGCACGGGACGGACCGATTTTGAATTTTTTTTTGCATGTTTGTTCTTGTCAAATAGCGCATGCAAAATTGAGAATTAATTTTTGCTACTCCCATCTTTTCCCCCTTATTATGTAATTAAGGGCCAAAAGGGACCAAAATAGAAATGTTTCTACTTGTGATCCGATTTTGAAATTTTTTTTTGCATGCTTGTTCTTGTCAAATAGTGGATACAAAATTGAGAATTAATTTTTGCGACCCCCCCCCCTTTTTCCCCCTGTTATGAAAATAGGGGCCAAAATCGAAACTTTTCTATTTGTGGTCTGATTTTGATCTCCTGTGGAAAAACAATTCCTTTTAAAATGTGAATTTAGAAAGTCCACCAAAAGCTGCATGTGTCAAAAACCCTTGTCAGTCCACCATGGGCTGCATATGTCCAGAGCAATTGACTATCCATATTGGGCCTAAAACGTACAGGGTTCAACATGTGCGGTCGTATCATGCTGCGCGCGGCGAAGCTTTTTATTTATTGTGTAAATTGTATAACCTTCAGATATTTGGTCCCGTGCGGGGCCCGGGTGGCGAATAGGCCCGCAGCAGAGCCTAGCTTGTCGTATGAGGCGACTAAGGGTCTTGGGATTCCGACGTCGGGTCGGTGCTCAGCCCACAGAGCGACCAAGTGTGTACCCTAGGTGGCTGAATAGGGTAGCCCTCGTCCGCGGGGGTTGTCAGGTCTATAATACGGAAACCCTGACCGCCGACCATAGTGGGCCAACGTGTGTGGAGAGTGCCACGCTTCATGCACGTAAAAGACCCCTTTGTGGACCGCCCAGTAGTGCGACACATAGGCTAAATTTTCCGACCCTACCCACCTCTCCCCTTTTTCCTGTGGTTCTTCCCCTTTGTTTCCCACCCCATCCCCATATTTCATTTATCATCATCATTTCATGTTCATTTTATCATCCTTTTCATGTTCATCGCCTGTAAATAACCTATATAGCGTTGCACGGGCGTAAAACACCAACTCACTCACTCACTCACTTCAGATATTTGCTTGTAAATAATCATCATATGTGGAGCCATTTGATTGTTTATTTTCCAGATTATAATTTTTTTCAAACATGGAAACTGTCAGATCTAGACTTATACTTTTTGTTTAAGGTTGGATTGACTAAAAAATTCTGTCCAGTTTTCGTCTTGCCTGCACAGAGCGACCAAGTGTGTACCCTAGGTGGCTGAATAGGGTGGCCCTCGTACGCGGGGGTTGTCAGGTCTATAATACGGAAACCCTGACCGCCGACCATAGTGGGCCAACGTGTGTGGAGAGTGTCACGCTTCATGCACGTAAAAGACCCCTTTGTGGACCGCCCAGTAGTGCACCACATAGGCTAAATTTTCCGCCCCTACCCACTTCTCCCCTTTTCCTGTGGTTCTTCAAAATTTACCGGTCCTTTGTTTCCCATCCCACCCCCATATTTCATTTGTCATCATCTTTTTATGTTCATTTTATCACCCTTTTCATGTTCATCGCCTGTAAATAACCTATATAGCGTTGCACGGGCGTAAAACACCAACTCACTCACTCACTCACGTCTTGCCTGCGACTTAGCAGCGGCAGTGGCGTCCACAAAAAAGTTTTGGTTTAGTCTATCAATTTATTTGATAAAGTTATGCTACATCATTGATATTTAGTATGCAGTTACAGATCACTTTTATCATTGTTTTCTTTGTATGCCTATGCAGTTACGGTCCATGACTTAGAGATTTTCCCTGATTTGGTCAAAGTGAGCTCGTTTAACATGATGTAGTTATAATACATCACTTATATTTGGTTTGCGGTTGCATTAGCATTTATTCAGATTAATTTCAAGGGTATCTTGTCTGTATGCTCCTGCAGTAATGATCTACTGAATTTTGATATTGTTTAAGTTTGATTTCTATCTAATCTGGCTAGAATTGTTAATGTTGTTACTATCACAGGAAGTTGAAGTTGATGGTTCTTCATTATTTCTTGGCAACTGAAAAAATGTAAAATTCATCCTTGTAAATTAGCGTTTTCATGCCTTCGCGACAACATGTTAGGAAGAAAATTTTTTTACTAATGTCAGTATGTCTATCGGTCAAGCTTTTCTCAAAAACCATAAACAAGAATTAATAGAAACTTGCTGAAATGGTTCAATATGACAAACTATATATTGTGATGAATATTGTGTGTTGGTAGTCCCCCCTTTTTGTTTTCATATCACATTTATATTCAGGGAGTTCATATTATCATGTACTTTGCACTTGTTATGTCAGTCTCACAATTTCATCAGGTTTATTTTCATGTTACTAAAAATATGCATTCCAACTGTGATTTTAAGTATTGCATCAGAATTGTAGTTAAATACCAGATGTGCATGCTGAGATTTGAACTAGTAGGTTAGGTTGCATCAGATTGAGGGTCCTATCTCAGGTGCCCTAGTAGATAAATTTACCCTTATATGGAGGTTCCTACCTAGGTGTCCTAATGCCCTACTGATTTCATCAGAATGTAAGTGAGGGCGGTGAAGGTCAGTACAGGGTATAAAAGCCATTGTTTGAGTAAGTTAGTTAGTCAGGAGTTCGTCAGTTAGTTAGTCAGGAGGTTTTGCCAGTTAGTAGAGATTAGTCGGGAGATAGTTTGGGAGTTACAAGTTCTTATTCTAGTCCGTATTCAATTATATTGTTAAATTGTGTTAAGCTGGATTTACATGTACAATATAATATCAACCTTATTGAGATATTTTCTTTCGAAGCAGATTGTTAGCCACAAAAGGATCCTCAAAATATAAATTTTATGTGACCAAGGATTTCCTTTACGCTACTGGAAAGACTTGTATGAAAGGGGATAAATTGCATTTTTGACATGGCGGCATTGTCTGTCTTTGTCATCCTCATCTTCTGAAGACACGTCATACTGGTAATCCTTAGAGGTAAAGGTCAAAAAGGGAAAATAAAATAGCATTAAAATTACAAAAAGACTGATAAATGTGAATTTATAACCTATAGCTACTGAGTATTAGATATATTGTTTGTTGCTGATATATAATCTTAGAAATTAGTTCTGTTTCACCATAAAATATAAATAAATAAAAATCTTACACTCAACTAGTTCGGGAACATGCAATACTTATATTGCCCTGTTTCTTGATTTTTTTTTTCAAATTTTGTAACTATTACGCTCAATATCAAAATCACTTGCCTACAGGTTGATTTAAGATTAACATAATGGAAATACTGTGTCCGGTTGACACATTTTTCTCGTTTGAAAAAATAATCAAATTTCGTTATGATTTCTAAAACACTATGGAAGATTTTTGCTTACATTTGATCTTTAGGATGTCTTCCACCAGTTATGCGGAAATTGTGCATTAACTTAAGGCTCCTGTGCCTCTTGTTTCCTTGTTCAGGGCAAACCACAGTAGCAATAAAATAAATACCCTTGAAAAATTAAACTACTTTCAACTATAGATAAATATGTTGGTTTTTTTTATTTGGTAGCGTCCATTGCGGGGCCTGGGTGGCGAAAAGACTGTAGCAGAAGCTGACTTGTCGAAAGAAGCGACTAATGGTCTTGGGATTCTGACGTTGGGCCAGTGCTCAGCCCATAGAGCGACCAAGTGTGTACCTTAGGTGGCTGAATAGGGTGGCCCTCGTCAACGGGGGATGTCAGGTCTATAATACCGAAACCCTTACCGTTGCTTCCAGCACCTGGGTTTACTATATATATTAACATAAGTGAAGTGGCTAATCAGCCTTAAAAAAATAATCTAATGCTCGTTTTCGGAAATTAAAATTCAAAGAAATAACACTTTTTTGCCTAAAACGACCGAAATTCGTCCTCGAAAATTAATTTGCTTTAACAATTTATAAGCCTTTTAATGTGATATTTCACCTCCAAATGACGAATATATAGACTGATATTAGAAGAAAACACTGGCTTATCGTATTTGTCCGTTTCAGTACTTATAGTCTGTTTCAATAATGTAGGTATGTAATGTATTAAATTCTTTCGAATTATCGGCTCGATTTTTCGGGCCAAGTAGTGCACAAATTTTCCTCCCCTACCTCCCTTTTTCCTGTGGTTCTTCAAAATTTACCGTTCATGTTTTCCCACCCCATCCCTCGTGTTTCATTTATCATCGTCATTTCATGTTCATTCTAACATCCTATTCATTTTCATCGCCTTTAAAAAAAAACTATATAGCGTTGCACGGGTCTAGTTACTGTAGTAGTTAGTTAGTCTTTACTCCCAATCAGCACAATTTCGCCTATATCCGTGAGATCAACATGAAACTGGTGATACAATGAACATGATGAAGTGGAGGAAATGGGGACACAAAGCCAATCGGGTAAGAGAGTTTTGACTGCCACTTGAAAAAGGAGTGATGGGTCTGTGACAATATCATCTACCTCAATGCCATAATTTTTCAAGTCCATTAAAAGTTCTCGAACCCACGTATACTAGTACTCATTCCCTATACTTTTTGCCATGCCAATGTTCGAACGGTCGATTGCTCGTCCTTTTCCCGCTTCAAAGGCTCTTTTAAGATTAAAGTATCGATTGTCTTGTTGATAATCAGCGATGTTGTTGTTCTTGTGTCGCTGATGGTATTAAATCTTTCATCTACCACCAGTCCTGGTTCCTCCTGAATAAAGTCGTTGTCAATGTTTTTTCACTTGGATAAGTCTAGTTTGAGGCACTTGAAAGTCCCTATTCAATTTAACACGGCAAAGTGCAGGTGACTGTGGTCTGAATACGACTTTTTTGTCCAGTCAAGGGATGGTTGAAATGTGTATGTCTCCTTCAAGTCTCACATACGTCTTTTTGATCCTCAGCTTTCCAAGGTTCCATTTTAGAAGGTTCCTTTTTCCTTGTAAAATTTCTTACTTGTGGTGGTTTGTGCATAGTAGATTCCTCTTCTTCTTCATCCTCTGTCAGTACAATTGGGTCCTGATAGGTGTCATTTGTGGCGAAAACTGTAATTCTTACTTGGACAGTCCTTGGCCGAATGTCCTGATTTCCCGCATATAAAACAAATGTTGTTTCTCGTGTGGCCTATCTCCATTGATTTGATTTGTCTGTTATCTTGCCTTGTCGAAAATGGGAATTGCAGATTTTCCCAAGCCTTAATTAATCTACGAATGGGCATACTGAACCCATATGCTGTGAAAACCTTGCTAGGATGGATTGTTGTAGAATTTGCGAAAAAAGCTCATGATGATTATAAAGTAACCGTAATAGTGCCTCGCACTGCCGTAAAGGAAATACCGGTTTGCACACCAAGAAAGTTGAGTAACATCTTTTAGCAAGACTTCAACGTTAATTCGACAAAAATCGAAGAAAGTGTCACAAAATGATTTAGGATTTCTTAGAATAATGGACAAAAACATAATGCAACGATAAATATAAAAATACAGTTGAATTCAAATACAAATGTCCATGCTGCTAGATGTACTTTAAAGGATCGCTTCTTTTCTGTTTTCGTGATACAAAAATAGGGCATGTAATCCAGATGGAGTAGAGATTGGAAATTTTATATAGTCATTCAGTACCATTTGGCAATTCGCATATTCTATTTGTATGCAAATCCGTCAAATATCCTCTTAAAAACTTTTTTTACGAACAGAACCCTTCCTGCGACTTTGTTGGATTTGTAGTTACTATTCGAAGTCCTTCAAATGTACTTTTCTTAGTTTGGAAACCCTTCATATATAGTTAAATGTATAAACATGTAACATTCAATTATTATAATAATATCACTAATATTTGATGCTATCGAATATATCAGTGCATACGATTTTAAATTCACAGCGAAACTCGGATTCGGGCGCCCTTTATGACAACGACCTGATTGAATGTCTCCAAAGATTGTATCAAGATGTCCAGGATTCCAGAGTTGTCAAAGCAATTGCGGACTTAAAAAATCGAAGAGTACAAGTTATAACATATTTCCGCGATGGGCGACCTTCCAGAGTAGAAACTATCAATGGAAGAGGATGTAGTCCTACCTCTCAACCACTGGTATTAGGACACATCGATGACAGTCACTTTGTCCCTTTGATAGGTACGATTAATATGAAAAATTAAAGTTTTATATCTTCTTCCATGTAATCTTCAGTTATAAAAATCCCTTTTAAGACCAATAGTTAATAGATATTTGTGGTATTAATTTCGATGTTCTATGAATGAAACCTGTACTTAGTACATGTATGCACTAAAATATATCGTACCTGCTATACCTTAAACATTTAATTTTGATATTTAATTAATTTCGTAATACTCAATCTAATCCAAAAATATATAGATTGATGACAACATGAATAATTGGCATTATTTAATTTATGAAGACTTTATTTACGACCGCAAAATTTTTGCGATCGTATAATGTTATGGCGATGTCGTCGTCGTCTGTAGACATTTGGTTTCCGTGTGATAACTTGAGTAAATATTGATCGATTGTTATGAAATTTTGATATGATGTTTTTTACTACTTAAAGAGGGTTGGTATTGTATTTGGGGTTTGTGGCCCCTTGCATTTTAGAAAAAAGGGCCAAAAGGGTATAAAACGGGTGTATTGACAAAACTGTTGTAAAATGTTTATTATTCATTTGATATGGAAAATTCTTTTTTTATTAAATTTCTCATTAAATTCTGTCAACTAAATGTGTCAATGGTTTAAATATATATTGCACCGTTACATTGCTACAGGGGGCCAAAAAGGGGCCACACCCAAAAAATCTACTTTTTTATTTGTGGTCCGATTTTGAAAATCTTTTTTTCATTGGAATCCTTGTGAAAATCCCTGCTTGCGTTTTTTCAATCAGATTTGCAATATCTCTAACCATTTTCGAGTATTAAGGGGTCAAAGGGGCAAAAAACGCCATTTATTTAAAGTTTGTCCAGGTAAATAAATTTAGCTGCTGGATCAGCCAATTGTTATGAAGTTTTAATATGATGGTTATATCCACTCAAGGAAGGTTTATACTGTATTTGGGGTTTGTGGCCCCTACCGTTTTAGAAAAAAAAGGGCCAAAAGGGGATAAAAGGTTGCATTGACATAAATGTTTCAGAATGTTTATTATTTATTCGTTTTTGAAAATCCTTTTTTTGTTTAATTGCTCATTGAATTCGGTCACATAACAGTGTCCATGGTTTGAGAATATATTGTACCTTTACATTGCTGCAGGGGGCCAAAGACGTGCCACACTTATAATATCAACTTTTTATTTTTCGTCCGATTATCAAAATCTTTTTTTCATTGGAATCAATGTGAAAATCCCTACCCGTATTTTTCAATCAGATTTGCAATATTTTTTAACTTTTTATTTTGAAAAATAGGGGACAAAAAGAACCAAACATGTCAAATAATATAAGAAGACTTTTCTATTAGATGTTATTGTAAATATATATGTGTCAAATGTGCATTTTAAAGTCAACTACAGGGTCCATTTACAGCTAAACGATCTCATTCTCAAGAAACAGTTGCAAGTGGTAGAAAAAAGAAGAAGACTGATAGTAGGCAATTGATCACCAGCTTTTTTGCGACCAAACAGACTCCAGCTTCTGTATCAACAGTAGAATCAACACAATACAACACCTCTGGATCAGAATTAAGCCATGAACCATCATGTCTGAATAAACAGGAACGGGCATCCATGGAAGAACCAACAACAAATGAAGAACAGCTGAATGACCAAATTCCCATGCAAGAACCAGAGGAATCCACAAGTAGAGTTGAAAATGAACACTCTGATCTTCAAAGGCCGAATTACAATGCCATCGGAGTAATCTTGAATGCAACAATGTCTGCTGAAGATGCCATCAATGCAATAAGCAACCTATCAGACCAGGAAAAATATACACTGCTTAAACAACACTTTACTCCACCACCAAGCTATGAGTTCCGCCCTAGGTTGCAGTACGGGATATCTCGAAAATGTCCGAAAGACTTCAATAGATCGTATCCATGGCTAGTGTACAGTGACAACTTAGATGGTGTATTTTGTATACATTGTGCTCTTGAAAACAAGAGGCTCCCAGGAGCCTGAATCGCTCACCTGGTCTCGATGTCGACCCTAAAAAGACTTTTCTCGAGCTAAATGAGCTGAACATTTAAGCAAGTAACAGATTTTCTCTATCTACTATAGTTTCCATTCTGTAGCCGTAGGCCCAAATCATGAAAAAACGTTATTTTAAGGGCCATAACCCCTATAAAGCGTCATTTGACAACTCTGACCCTATGAAAACTTTTGTAGAGCTAAATGAACTGAACATTTAAGCAAGAAATTGCTTATCTCTATCTGCTATAGTTTTCATTTTATAGGCCAAAACATGAAAGAACGTGATATTAGGGGCCGTAACCCCTATAAGTGACCCTATGGAGACTTTGGTAGAGCTTAATAAGCTGAACATTTAAGCAAGCAATAGCTTCTCTCTATCTGCAATAGTTTTCATTCCATAGGCCAAAAACAAAACGTTATTTTAGGGTCTGTAACCCCTATAAGGGGTCATCTGACAACTTCGACCCTATGGAGACTTTTGTAGAGTTAAATGAGCTGAACATTTAAGCAAGCAATAGCTTCTCTCTATCTGCAATAGTTTTCATTCCATAGGCCAAAAACATGAAAAAAAAACATTATTTTAGGGGCTGTAACCCCTGTAAGGGGTCTTCTGACAACTTCGACCCTATGAAAACTTTTGTAGAGCAAAATGAACTGAACATTTAAGCAAGCAACTGCTTCTCTCTATCTGCTATAGTTTTCATTTTATAGGCCAAAACATGAAAGAACGTTATATTAGGGGCCGTAACCCCTATAAGTGACCCTATGGAGACTTTGGTAGAGCTTAATAAGCTGAACATTTAAGCAAGCAATAGCTTCTCTCTATCTGCAATAGTTTTCATTCCATAGGCCAAAAACAAAACGTTATTTTAGGGTCTGTAACCCCTATAAGGGGTCATCTGACAACTTCGACCCTATGGAGACTTTTGTAGAGTTAAATGAGCTGAACATTTAAGCAAGCAATAGCTTCTCTCTATCTGCAATAGTTTTTATTCCATAGGCCAAAAACATGAAAAAAAACATTATTTCAGGGGCTGTAACCCCTGTAAGGGATCTTCTGACAACTTCGACCCTATGAAAACTTTTGTAGAGCAAAATGAACTGAACATTTAAGCAAGCAATAGCTTCTCTCTATCTACAACAGTTTTCATTCCATAGGCCAAAAACATGAAAGAACGTTATATTAGGGGCCGTAACCCCTATAAGGGGACATCTGACAACTTTGACCCTATGGAGACTTTCGTAGAGCTAAATGAGCTGAACATTTAAGCAAGCAACAACTTTTCTCTATCTGTCATAGTTTTCATTCTATAAGCCAAAAACATGAAAAAATGCTATTTTTCACCTTTAAGGGGCCGTAACTCCTATAAGGGGTCATCTGACAACTTCGACTCAATGAAGACTTTAGTAGAGCTTTTGATGCTGAAACAGAAGCGTGGCATCAGATTTCATCTATCTCTTATACTTTTTAATTTACAAGCCAAAAACAGTAGTCTGACCCCCCCTGGTCTATTTTTAGTAACGGCGGCCATGTTGTTTGGACGGCGGTCACCATTTGTGCAATCTTGGTAGAGGACATCCCATAGATGAAGTGTGCAAAATTTCAAAGCAATCCCTTCAGTTGTTTCAGAGGAGATTTTCAAAGAAAAGTTAACGACGACGGACGCGAAGTGATGGCAATAGCTCACATGGACCTTCGGTCCAGGTGAGCTAAAAATGGACACGCATGGAAAAACATTATATCACAGAGATGTATTGGACGAAAGTAAAGCATTTGAAGCTAAAATGGAACGACCGAATACGACATTACCAAGAATAGTCAATCAAGAACTTAAACAGAGAGCGTGTGATAATCAACAAATTTTAAGACACATTATTTCTGCTGTGCTATTTTGTGCTAAACAATGTATCGGACTACGTGGGACCAATGAATCTTTGGAAAACGTTTCCTCCAATCCAGGTAACTTCCTTGCTTTTTTGAAGGTCAAAAGTGAAGATGATGAGACTTTAAGGAATCATTTGGATAACCCAAAGCACAAAAACGTAACTTATATCTCTCCGCAAATCCAAAACGAACTTATTGAAGTTATGGGTGATATTGTGTCTAGATCTCTCGTCAAGGCGCTGCTAGAAGCTGGCTATTACACAATAATGGCTGATGAGGTTACTTAACACAACAAGGAATATATGCCACTTTTTTGATTTGTTGACAATGAACGCAATATAAGGGAAGAATTCCTGGAATTTGTTCAAGTGGAAAGAATCACAGGACAGTATTTAGCAACCACTATCAAGAATGTTTTAAACAGACACCACATTCCCCTGCATCTGATGCGTGGCCAATGCTATGACGGTGGTGCAAACATGTCAAGTGACCGATGTGGTGTTCAAAAGTTTGTAATGGAGGACTCTACAATGGCCCCATACACAAGGTGTAACACATCTTCGCTAGCCAAGGGTTACGATCCGCTATCTCTCATCTTCACCCTTGGCAGATCTAGAAGGTTTTTGTAATCTCAACATTTTAATTATCTCCCTTGAAGCAATATATATTCCAAGTTTAAAAAATTATTTTCATCCAGATAGTTGCAAAAATATGAGATATTTTATTTCATTAACAACGCACATTTATCTAAAGATAAAATAAAGGTAATTTTGGTAAGATTTGATCAAAATTGCTAATATTTTTTGCAAAAATAATAATTGTTAATCACCTATGTAAACCGACATGTTTGTTAACAGATTGTTTAAAAATTGAAATGGAGCAATTTGATTGGATGCAGCCAACTTTCACTGCATCCAATCAGATGAGAGAATGTATGACCACAAAAATCCTTCTAGATCTGCCAAGGGTGAAGATGAGAGGTAGCGGATCGTAACCCTTGGCTAGCGAAGATGGGTGTAACAGTCATGCGTTAAACCTGGTGATTGTACATGCTTGTAAAAACACTGATATTTCACACACTTTGACGAAGATGAAGGAAGTCTGCATGTTTATTAAATACAGTCCAAAGCGTGCATGACTTTTGGAGAGTATTATAAAACAAGGAGCTCCATCTGCTGAACGTCGGAAACCGATGCTTGATCCTTGCAAGACACGATGGGCGGAAAGGCATCATGCATATGAACATTTTTATATGTGTTCATCTCTATATGTGGAAGCTCTTGAGTTTATATCTCATGGCCTCCACAAACAAAAGTACAACCTGAATGTGTTTGACGGAACATGGGATGCTACTTCTAGGAAAGATACCTGTTCGTTGCTTCATGCAATTACAGACTTTGGGTTCATCGCTGTGTTTATGATCCTATATCAGGGACTCAGCGCTTTGTCTGGGATCAGTGTATAACTGCAACAGAAGCGCTAGATGTTTACGATGCATTTTCGAAGGTGAGTAATGATATGTTTAGAAAGAACATAAATCATATTTACATTATGTTAAAAGGGAATGTTACCTTTACATGTAAAACATATATTATAATTATTTGATATAATATATCCATCCAATGAAGAAAAAAACAATGAAAAAAGAGATATTATGCACTGAATTTTAGAACATTTTTAGAATATTAAATAGATTTCAGTAGACCAAGTAAAATATTTGCATCGATCCCTGAACTAGTTCCAATGAAGTTTTATATGTGTCATATTTTATGTATACAATGATCTTTACTTATTGTTTTTTATATCATTTATTTATACCTGGCATGTACATGTATGTTCTAAATATTCTGCATAGTTTAAAATGTATATTTTTTTCATATACAGATTAATGCTGTCACAACAACTTACAAGTCATTGAGAGAGAATATAGATGCAAGATTCCGTGCTTGGTTTTCACATGCTATTAGAACGTCAGAAAGGGTAAATATCTGTCTTTAACAAGTAACTTTCAATCGAAATTTATGAAAAATACCAAATAATAAGGACTTGAAACATGAAGTAACTACAGCAACTTTCTTAGTTATATTCATGTACCAAATAATCAGTAATCAGTAATACAAAAATAAGCTGTAAACCTAACAAAATAAAAAGAGAATGAAAATATGAAATATAGAAGATACTGAGATGTGAAAAAAGTGTAAGCGAAATCCACAATGGAAAACAGCCAGCAGCCTTCAATGTGACCAGCGGTCGCTGCTTGCTGTTTTTCAATGTCAAGCATGACCACTGATGAATGTGATTAAATTTCAGACCATGTTAATAATAATGACACATTGCTTTGTATAGGTTGGTGTTGAACCATCCATGCCAAGACTTGCAAATACACCGCCCAAATGCAGATGTTCCTGCAGATTATGATTGTCCAAGAGTGAGTGAGTTGGTGTTTTACGCCCGTGCAACGCTATATAGGTTATTTACAGGCGATGAGCATGAAAAGGATGATAAAATGAACATGAAATGATGATGATAAATGAAATATGGAGATGGGGTGGGACACAAAGGATCGGTAAATTTTGAAGAACCACAGGAAAAAGGGGAGAGGTGGGTAGGGGTGGAAAATTTAGCCTATGTGGTGCACAACTGGGCGGTCCACAAAGGGGTCTTTTACGTGCATGAAGCGTGGCACTCTCCACACACGTTGGCCCACTATGGTCGGCGGTCAGGGTTTCCGTATTATAGACCTGACAACCCCCGCGGACGAGGGCCACCCTATTCAGCCACCTAGGGTACACACTTGGTCGCTCTGTGGGCTGAGCACTGACCCGACGTCAGAATCCCAAGACCCTAAGTCTCCTCTTACGACAAGCTAGGCTCTGCTGCGGGCCTATTCGCCACCCGGGCCCCGCACGGGACTGATTGTCCAAGAGATCGGTCAAGTCCATGCATCCACAGAATAGAGAATTACTTCAGGCTGAACTATGGAATTCCATTCACAGATCATGTCATCACTGGATTAGATCTTCAGTTTTCAGGTAACAGTTGTGTCATATCTATTCATTTGTTTTAAATACATGCGCATGTATGAAAACTTAATAACTTAAACAAGGTCAAAAACCATTAATGCAATACTATCAGATCACAGATCAAGTAATGACTAAGTAAACAAAACATGAATTTTGTCTTATATTAAAACAGTTACTGTATTTTTCAGTTACATATACTAGTACAACCCGTCCGATTTAACAATGGACTTTCGATTGCAGCGTAAAGTGAAGTGTGCAAACACAACAATGAAAATTTACATCGTCATGAACAAGCCAATCGGTAACAAAAACCGCAAATCGTCACAGTAGGAAAACCCCCCATTTATCAATATCCAATCAGATTGAATGTTTGCACGACCCATTCATTCAATCAATGTAATAAAATGTAACGATTTGTGGTTTTTGTTAACGATTGTTTTTGTTCATGACGACGTAAATTTTCATTGTTGTGATTGCACACTCTACCTTACGCTACAATCGGAAGTCCATAGTTAAATCGGACGGGTTGTAATCAGATATTTGGAAGTAAATTCATATTTTTTTATTGTGTCATTTATATGACTCTAACTTTTAAATCAAATTACTTTAACAGTGAGTTTTTGTTCACCAAAATATATCAATATATTACTCCATTAATATTATTTTCAGAACTAAGTAGAGCAAGTAGCCGGCTTTTAGCATTGGTACCATCTGTAATGAAAGAACGGGAAGTTTCCATCAAAGCCATTGCAGACAAATACATCCTTGACCTCCAATCACCAGCCTTAGTGGAAGAAGAATACGAACGTTGGAAAGAGGAACATAGGCAATCCAGTGCCGAAAATCTCCCGGATTCTTGTGCAAAGGCAATACTCCAGTGTGATAAGACAAGATATCCAAACATTTTCATTTTATTGAAAATTGCCTGCACATTGCCAGTCACCAGTGCAGTATGTGAAATATCTGCCAGTGTCCTCAAGAGACTCAACCACTACACTAGAGCATCAATGACATGTGACACACACAGGATGAGTTCCCTTGCCTTGCTGCACATCCACTACAACTTTCCGCACAGCTACACTGACATTATAAGTGAATTTGTAAAGCTTCACCCTAGGAGAATGGAGCTAGAAAGTGTAATTTTTCCTGACGACAGAGTATATAGTTGTTAGCCCGAGTATAATGGTGTAATAGCTGGGTATCATGGTGTAACGCCTTAGTATACTTGTGATACCTACTAAATATAATGCTGTAACGACTTTGTATAATATTGAACAGAGTAAACTAAAGGAAGGTCTGAGTATAATGTTAAAACTGTTATGATGCTGTAATGACTGACTATAATAATGTAACGACAGAGTATACAGTGTTAAGGACTGAGTATAATGTTGACACGACTGAATATAATGTTATAACGACTGAAAACATAATATTTTACCGACTGATAATAATATTCTAACCACTGAGCATATAGTGGTAACGACTGAATATAATGTAGTAAGGACTGGATATAAAGTTGTAACGACTGAGCATAATGACTTTACGTGAGTGAGTGAGTTGGTGTTTTACGCCCGTGCAACGCTATATAGGTTATTTACAGGCGATGAACATGAAAAGGATGATAAAATGAACATGAAATGATGATGATAAATGAAATATGGAGATGGGGTGGGAAACAAAGGACCGGTAAATTTTGAAGAACCACAGGAAAAAGGGGAGAGGTGGGTAGGGGCGGAAAATTTAGCCTATGTGGTGCACTACTGGGCGGTCCACAAAGGGGTCTTTTACGTGCATGAAGCGTGGCACTCTCCACACACGTTGGCCCACTATGGTCGGCGGTCAGGGTTTCCGTATTATAGACCTGACAACCCCCGCGGACGAGGGCTACCCTATTCAGCCACCTAGGGTACACACTTGGTTGCTCTGTGGGCTGAGCACTGACCCGACGTCAGAATCCCAAGACCCTTAGTCGCCTCTTACGACAAGCTAGGCTCTGCTGCGGGCCTATTCGCCACCCGGGCCCCGCACGGGACTAATGACTTTACGACTGAAAACAATAATGGTGACCAACATAAGGCAGTCCTGGCGTTCCATAGTCTTAAGTGGTTAGTAACATTATAATAGAAACAAAATAACAATAAGCATACTGACTACAACTTATGATATTGCATAAAACCCAAAACTCTAATAATTGGCGGTCACAATTTTGGTACACATATAAAAAGAACACACAAATTACAAACACAAAAGTATGCCGCATGGAAAAAGTAACATTTGAAAGATTTGACTAAGCTTTTTGAAATGTGTGCTAACAATGCTAAGAAGTTTGCTCTTTCCGGAAGTTCAAAAGGAAATAAATCTCTCAACCAGATCATATCACTTAAGGCACCCAAGGCAAAACCTTTTGAAAGTAGCGAGTCGCTGCCATTTCGAGTATGTGCTGGGGTAATTCAAAAGAACCAAGGACGCTCTTGCATTCCGCAAGTAATTCTCAATTAATCTACAATTATTCCTGTGTGTCTTCCGTGTTTTGTCTTTTCTCTTGGACATTGAGATTGACCCTCCGATTCCAAGACACCTGGATTGTACAAGGAAGCAGTCGTACAGCATGTGCATATGAATGGTCATCAATATATTTGGCATACTTGTACTAATACTTATATCATTTATAAGAAAATTTACACATGTAGAAATTTGCTTAGCTATGTAATTTTTAGTCAGCTAAATATCTTCTAGAAGATGATAATTAGGGAAAAAAACATGTAGTTTTTTTGTAATTAAACAATGCAAAATAAATTATTAATTAGTATGTTATTATATAAACTTCAGTCTTACTTTATATAGACCTCTTTTTCGTTAATTTTTTACGTATAAATATAATAATATTGTGGGAGCCTCCTTATAATTAAAAAATAACTAAAAATGTATTTTTAGAGAGACACATAGGGAGGTAAGGTGTGTCTGGAATTTTTTTTCCAAATCCTATTATTAAAAAAATAACAAGAGGCTCCAAAGAGCCTGAATCGCTCACCTGGTCTTGATGTCAACACTATGAAGAACTTTGTTTAAGCAAGCAAGAGCTTTTCTCTTTCAGCAATAGTTTTCATAGTGTAGGCCAAAAGCGTGCAAAGTGTGGAAAATTTTAAGGGCTGTCTGAACACTTTGACTCTATAGAGACTTGTGTTGGGAGCTTAATTGATGAACTGAACATATAAGCAAGCAACCACTTTTCGCTATCTGCTTTAGTTTTCATTATATAAGCCAAAAACATGTAAACATGTCAATTTAGGGACTGTGATCCCTTTAAGGGGTCATCTGACAACTTCAATCTTATGAATGCTTTTGTAGAGCTTAATGAGCTAGCAACGGCTTTTCTCTATCTGCTATAGACCAAAAACACTATTTTTGCCTTTAAGGAGCTGTAACCCCTATAACAGGTCATCTGACAACTTTGACTCTATGGAGACTTTTTAGAGCTAAATGAGCATAACATTTGAGAAAGCAACAGCTTTTCTCAATCTGCAAGAGTTTTCATTCTATAGGCCAAAAATACTATTTTTCGGCTCTATGGGGCTGTAACCCCTATAAGGGGTCATCTGAAAACTTCGACTCTATGAGTGAGTGAGTGAGTGAGTTGGTGTTTTACGCCCGTGCAACGCTATATAGGTTATTTACAGGCGATGAACATGAAAAGGATGATAAAATGAACATGAAATGATGATGATAAATGAAATATGGGGATGGGGGTGGGAAACAAAGGACCGGTAAATTTTGAAGAACCACAGGAAAAAGGGGAGAGGTGGGTAGGGTCGGAAAATTTAGCCTATGTGGTGCACTACTGGGCGGTCCACAAAGGGGTCTTTTACGTGCATGAAGCGTGGCACTCTCCACACACGTTGGCCCACTATGGTCGGCGGTCAGGGTTTCCGTATTATAGACCTGACAACCCCCGCGGACGAGGGCTACCCTATTCAGCCACCTAGGGTACACACTTGGTCGCTCTGTGGGCTGAGCACTGACCCGACGTCAGAATCCCAAGACCCTTAGTCGCCTCTTACGACAAGCTAGGCTCTGCTGCGGGCCTATTCGCCACCCGGGCCCCGCACGGGACTCGACTCTATGAAAACTTTAGTAGAGCTAAATGAGCTGAACATTTAAGCAAGCAACAGCTTTTCTCTATCTGCAATAGTTTTCATTCTATAGGCCAAAAACACTATTTTTCGCCTTTAAGGAGCTTATAGGGGTTATCTGTCAACTTTGACCCTATAAAGACTTGATGAGCTAAACGAGCTGAACATTTAAGCAAGCACAAGCTTTTCCCTATCTGCAATAGTTTTCAGTCTATAAGCAAAGAACGTGACAAAACGCTATTTTTAACCTTTAAGGGGCTGTAACCCCTATAAGGAATCATCTGACAACTTCGACCAAATAGAGACTTTTGTAGAACTTTTGATGCTGAAGCAGTAGGGTGGCATCAGATTTAATCTATCTCTTATATTTTCTGATTTACAAGCCAAATTCAGTAGTCTAACCCCCCTGGTCCATTTTTAGTAACGGTGGCCATGTTTTTTGACGAATCAAAAATCGAAACACAAGTTTGGTGCAGGACACCCATACTAAGATCATTCATACTAAGTTTCATTAAATTATGTTTAGTAGTTTTAGAGGAGAAAATTTTTGAAATAGTTAAAAGACGACGACGGACGCCAAGTGATGGCAATAGCTCACCTGGACCTTTGATCCAGGTGAGCTAAAAACTGGTTTAAACTTTGCGACCCCCACCTTTTTTCGCTCATTACCTAAGGGGCCGTAATCATAATTTAAAAAAAATCTGGTTCGATTTTTAATTTTTTCCCCAAACATTATTCTTTTTTAAGAGTAGAATACAAAATTGAAAATTTAAATTTTTACCCCCTGGGTCGAAAGTCTATCAGCACTGGGGGTAAGCGAATGTCGGTTATTGCAGTTACCGACATCACAATATGGCGGACGTCAAAACTGACAAAATCGATTTCCAATAAATTTTCGATTATGCTGCATTATATTTTAAAACAAATGTAACCAACAGCTTTCTTTTATAAAAAGGAACAAAGTTGAATGCGGAAGTATATCAAAATAATGCATATTTACGCCATTATCGGCGATTCTTTTTCGCTTTATGACGTCGGTAACTGGATATGACGATGTCGGTAACTGGGTACGATGATATCGGTAACGTTGCTAAATGTCATTCAATCATCTCAATTGTCGTCGTGTAGATAAAAAAAAAAAAATGTAATAGTTCATAATATTTATGGGTTGTTGAATATATGTGGGTCGAAGACGTACAAATCGTTAGTCTATGTTTCAATCATGGATTAGTCCCGTGCGGGGCCCGGGTGGCGAATAGGCCCACAGCAGAGCCTAGCTTGTCGTAAGAGGCGACTAAGGGTCTTGGGATTCTGACGTCGGGTCAGTGCTCAGCCCACAGAGCGACCAAGTGTGTACCCTAGGTGGCTGAATAGGGTAGCCCTCGTCCGCGGGGGTTGTCAGGTCTATAATACGGAAACCCTGACCGCCGACCATAGTGGGCCAACGTGTGTGGAGAGTGCCACGCTTCATGCACGCAAAAGACCCCTTTGTGGACCGCCCAGTAGTGCACCACATAGGCTAAATTTTCCGCCCCTACCCACCTCTCCCCTTTTCCTGTGGTTCTTCAAAATTTACCGGTCCTTTGTGTCCCAACCCAACCCCATTTTTCATTTATCATCATCATTTCATGTTCATTTTATCATCCTTTTCATGTTCATCGCCTGTAAATAACCTATATAGTGTTGCACGGGCGTAAAACACCAACTCACTCACTCACTCACTCAATCATGGATTAATCATATTATAATTTTAATTACTAGTATGTGGGCCTAAGAATTGAATTCCATATTTCATGGGATTTGAAAAGACCTAAGCAAATAAAAAATATTTGGCTCAATGGGGGCCGCTGCAAAGGCCACACTCGCAAACTGCTAGCTGGAGAGGGATTTACATAAGCATTAAGCTTGTTTCCCAATCCAGGATAAATAAATATGTTTAAACTAAATAAAAAATATATTGAGCTCAACTGCCTTCTTGCAATAAGCAAAATACAAATATATATAACACACAGTTTAAAAATAACCTTTATACTTTTATCTACATTTTTAATATACCCCAAAATCACAGTATACTGAAAACAACAGCCATGTTTGAACAAATGTTCACGCTTTGAGGACAAAAATATCAGATGGGCATTTCTTAGCTAGTTGTCAGTCAAAGCAAAATTTTCTATGGATCCGTGCGGGTTCCAGTTGGCGAATGCGCATATCAAACTCCTTCGCAGTAGGTAGGATTTATTATTTACTCAAGATTAGGGTGTGGGACGGAACTGTGAGGAGTTTGTACGCATGCAGCAGTGCAAAACTAATCCACTAAAGAGAGCTCATCGGGTCCAATCGGTTTGCCATTCATGAGACCATCCTCGCAAATGATGCCAAGCAAGAGTCGAAAAATCGATCCATGAAATTTTCACCCCTGATGCGGTTCGAACCACGAACCTCGGTGTTATTAATCCGTGAATATTTTAAACAAATAAATGATTTCTGGCGGTCCAGAGTTGGTATTTGTTTAACAAAATTGATGCAATACTTTCCGAATTTGATAAGTAGTTTTTTTTTCTTAAAGATGCAAAGAGGCATCAATGGGGCATTTGAGTGTCAAAAGTCCAAAGGGGCAACGACAAAACCGATAAACATGAACAAGAACAGAAAGAGAAAACACAAAACACAAAATCAACCGAACAAGATTAATTCATGTCGCAGAAAGTGCTTTCCATATTGCAAAAAAAACGTTACGCACGACGCACAATGAACAAAAATATGAGAAATAAAGGTAATAACAAAACTATCGAACTTGAATGATCAATCTCATAGTCCAGAGAAAACGACAAAAACGAATCAGTCATTCCGGAGAATTGGTGGATCGCAATGGTCCTGACTTGGTACAGGCATTTCAAACGAAATGGTGGGTTAACCATGTTTTATGGCGCCAAACCTCCCTCTTCCATTGCGATCTTAGGATCCGGTAATGACGACAGAACACAACACAGTTGTGAGACACAATAGGGATATTGAGGTGATCATCTCAGTACAGCAGACTAGTCAAACACTAATTAAAACAATTAACTATCATATCTTTTAACTTAATTTTGAACTGTTCTACTAATATAATTGTTGACAGCTAAGCGTTTTTACTATCATGACTATTATTCTTCCAAAGAAGCTCAATAAATAAAAAGTCTATGTTTTCTTTAACATGTTCTAAATGACATCGGTTTATTAAAGCTTTACGGATATGATGCATGTGATTTTTGGATACAAAAGGCAATCCTTTCTTTGTGTCATTTAAGGTATTGCTCTCCCCATACACGGGACAACCTTTTTTCGTCCCTTCCGAAGGACTAGCATCGTTTCTTGAGACCATCCTCGCAAATGGTGTCAAGAGAGAGTTGGAAAATCGGTCAATGAAATTTTCACCCCTAAGGAGGATCGAACCACGGTGTAAGTAGCCCGACGCGTTAACCACTACAACACCGGTATTTCTATTTTTATTAATGTTCCACGTGAAATCAAATGAGCTAATGGTGCATGTCATTGAAAAGATGAATTTGAAATTATTTTATGATTTTTATTAGATATTTATACATTGTTTATTATTTACACGAAGAATCATTCTGTGCCCGGGTGAAGGGGATATGAGGGTCGGTAGGACCTTTTACGGGACAGCGGGAATTCGGGATTTAACAAATAAAACTGCCGGAAATCGGGATTTTAAAGTAGCGAGACCCGGGAATGATTGTTTTATTTTAATGGGAATTCGGGATTCTCGCTTAGAGGTATAAAAAAGTTTATTCTATTTGTCAATGAGTAAGAATCGGGATTCTCATTTATCTACTAACTTTCGCTTCGGTGGTCACTGTGTCAGCGGTACATGTACACTCTTGACAAGTTATATTCAAATGTGATTTATTTGTACCCGATTTTGTATTGTCAATAACCTTCGTTTATCATTTTGAATTGATTGTCAATAAACCAGCGTATCTGAAATGTCTGAATGATCCCAAATGCGATATGCATGCTATAAAATCGATCACAATACGTTGTATTATATATATACAGCATTCCCCATAAGTCAGCTGAATTTTGAACGGGATACTTAGAAAACTTTTTTTTTTCGCCGCCCGGTATAAACCATTTCATAAACCGGATATACACTTGGTGAAATCTAAATCCTAATTGTTGTCAGACCTGTTTGTAATATTAAGGTTCCGCACTTATAAAAATGTGTTTGTGACTTTATGTCCACAGGTCCCTTAATTTATATTGAAATCATATGTTCTCAACATTTACTGTCCATCCAAGTCAACGGAATATTTATTATGTTTGGTAAACGAATTCCTGTGTAACGCACGTAAATGAAAAGTGTCTCACGGTCACCTCGTTTATTTTCACAAAGGTCATTAAAAAAACTACATAAGACAATACATGTAAAACATAATTTTTAACCACTGTAGAACACATTAGCAGTATAGAAGAAAACGGATAAATTAATCGCTGCGAAAGTAAAACGGAAAGAATAGAGAGAAACATTTTTGTTTTTGTTAATCTTGAACAACACCAAACAGTTTTGAATTTAAATGCATTTAATAGAAGATAATGACTTGTGGAAAAAGTGTTCGCGACACAGCTCACATGACAAGCCGTAATTTAGAATAGCCAAATTTCAACGAGGCAAGTAGGCGCTGCTCGCCGTTCTACAATCTTCCTAAGGTCTAACAAAATGCAAATAAGTCGTTCAGTTACCGACATCGTCGTATCCAGTTACCGACATCGTCATATCCAGATACCGACATCATCAAGCGAAATAGAATCGCTAATAACGGCTTAAATATGCATAATTTTGATATACTTCCGCATTCAACTTTGTTCCTATATAAAAAAGAAAGCTCTTGGTTACATTTGTTTTAAAATATAATGCAGCATAATCGAGAATTTATTGGAAATCGATTTGGTCAGTTTTGACGTCCGCCATATTGTGATGTCGGTAACTGCAGTTACCGACATTCGCTTACCCCCAGTGATCAGAGAAGCATGTGTCAAAAACCTTTGTCAGTCCACCATGGGCTACATGTGTCAAGAGCAATAGACTATCCATATTGGGCCTAAAAAGTACAGGGTTCAACATGTTGCGGTCGTTTCATGCTGCGCTCGGCGAAGCTTTTTTTCCTCTATGGTGTTTAATCCTGCCGAACAGGGACTTGTCCAGCTCGACATCGTCATCGAAAACAATGGAGTGCACAACTCTTTGAAAGAAATCTACGAATATTTCTCTAATAAAAGAGGCCCATCTTACTGCCGTAGATCCATAATTAATTCCAGCATGGTTTGCACACAATTTTAACGAGCCTTTTTCTAAATATGTTTTTAGGAATTCCATTACATCCCTACAAACAGTTTGACCTTTGTCAAAAAAAACTGTATTTAAACATAGAAAATTCATGATTTTTATTCATATTACGTCTAAAAGTAAATCCTCCTCTTTTGTTATTTCTTCTTGTTAGAATACATAGATCTCCACATTTTTCACATTTAATTGTTTTGGCCAAAAGTTCATTTTTTCTAAGCCAACTAAAAACTACAGAGTTGTTTTGCAACAATAATCCGTAAAAATTCCAAGGATTTTCAAAATTTTTAATTTCAATTTCATTTTCCTCAACATTTATTCTATTTTGAAAATTGCCAAAAGATGCCGAATTGGCCCTAGACTGATTTAATTTTTTTTTTCATTTTATTTATATCATTATGTTTGTTTAGAAACGTCGCAAAATTAGTCTAAAATCCGTGAAAAAGAAGGCGCGAAAATAAGATACTATTGAGTAAGTAACACCCCCAATACATATACCTTAATTATTGCATTTGTAGTGCATTTGTTTTGCATTTGGCGCGAAAACAAGGGGGAGGTGTTATTAAACTGTTAACTGGTTTTTAGCATGATTATAACTTTCTTTCCTTTCTCTTTAGTATTTTGTCGATTTCTTATTTAATCGATTAGTTGGTTTTATTATTATGTATGTAAATTTGTGCGGTTCATTATAAAATATTTACATGTATTTGTTAATTTATTGCATGCATGCGCGAATGTTATGGCGCGAAGGTTTTTTTATATATAAATAGATTTTAAAGAAACATTGCGTTTTATTGTGCATGTATCAGTAATACCTTCAATTTGTAAAAATTACATAAAAATGGCATCGCGAAACAGGAGACTATTTGAACTTTGGCGTGATATAACTGATGTAGTAGGAAATGCTAATAAATGGCCGTGTACCATAAAGAAGTTGTTTTGGACTCAGCAAATATCATATTTCAACGATTCATGCTTTGTTGTTTCGTGTATGTCAACGGTCGAATGGGTAGACTTGAAGGGGTTGTGTTGGGACCCGGCAGCTTTGAGGCACATAAGGAGTTTGTTTGCGAAGTTTAATATGGAGTCAGAGACCAGGGCAAAATACTACGCCTACAACGTAGATAATGAAAGACAGGAGTTCCTTAATGGATACCCAAGAAATACGAGGTAAATTGACTTACATCATGCTAACCAATTACTTGTAATTCATTAATAACTGATAGTATCGATCGACCATTCTCTTTGTTTTCTAGAATAAATTGCAGATATTTTAATTGTATTTAGACGTTTTAAAATGAATAATTTATAAATTTACGTATTTCTACCTCAAATGCAGGACTGTAAGAGATTTAACGATGGTGTAACTTATATTTCTATCATTTATTAATCATGTTTCATTATTTAGTAAGTTTTCTACGTATGTGGGGTTTTTTTTCAGACGCCAGTCCTAGTGTGAGTTGGTGTTTTACGCCCGTGCAACGCTATATAGGTTATTTACAGGCGATGAACATGAAAAGGATGATAAAATGAACATGAAATGATGATGATAAATGAAATATGGGGATGGGGTGGGAAACAAAGGACCGGTAAATTTTGAAGAACCACAGGAAAAAGGGGAGAGGTGGGTAGGGTCGGAAAATTTAGCCTATGTGGTGCACTACTGGGCGGTCCACAAAGGGGTCTTTTACGTGCATGAAGCGCCAGTCCTAGTGTCGTTTGAACCAACTGACGAGGATAACCTTAAGGTTTCAAATAAAAAAAATTCTCTATGTACTCAAATTCATTTTGTTGATTAAGTGTTGGTATATTGTTTGGTCAAAGAATCATTTCAATGAATCTTTGTATGCAAATGTTGTTCATAGAATCATTTTAATGAAACTTTGTATGTAGATATTGGTCATAGAATCATTTTAATGAAACTTTGTATGCAGACCTCATAGAATCAATTCATTCAAACTTTGTATGCAGATATTGACAAATATATATGTTGTGTACAAGTTGCAATTTTGCACATGTTGCAACATGTACAAATAAATTGTACATGTTGCAACATGTACGATGCAACTATACAAGTTGCAACATGTACATTTATTGTTGTACATGTTGCAACATGTACAAAATATTTAATGAAATTTGTTCTAACTTGTACAAATGACATGTAAGAGTAGATTGGTGACTTACCATGAACTAGAGGTGTAATTTGAATCAAATTCTGCTTTATTAACAAATACAAATTTTATCAGAAAATATTTTAGAATGTTAAGCAATATTAAACACTTTACTTATTGTTGTAAGATGTGATGCATGACACTTTGAGTTACAAGGAACTTTGTTTTTTCGACACTTACACCTCCCCTTGCAGTTTCCCTTCTTACAATTACATTTGTACAAATTACGTTTTTTAGTTGCCTGTGTGAGCAAATCTACCTGTGTCTGTTGCCCAGATAAAGCCCGTTTCCTTGCCTGTGCAATGTTAGGATTGGAAATGTTTGATATATACTCATTGGTGACATCACCAAGAGCATTACCGGGAAGAGCACGTCTTCGACATCATCATGCAACTGACGAACATTAACATTGGTATGTAACAACTGTTAGTACGATCATATACTTCAGCTACCATCATATTTACTTGACTTGATGCACCTTCATCTTCCTCGTGTCCTGTAAAAGTATCTGAATACTGCCTTTCGTTGTTTATCTCACAATCACGACCTACGATTCGGTATTGATTGGAATGTCCCTGTCAATATTAATTTCGGTATCGGTTGGAGTGTCAGTATCGGTTATGGAATCCGTATCAGTATTAGCATCAGCATCGGTTTCAGTGTCGGTTTCTGTTTGAGAGTCAGTTTCCGTCTGTGTTTCAGTTCCAGTTTGAGAGTCAGTTTCCGTCTGTGTTTCAGTTCCAGTTTGAGAATTATTTTCAGTATGTTTCAAAAGAGCGTCCAGGTCCTCCTCTGATCTTATGTTTGGAAGAAGATCTTTTGGTACCGCTGAAGTGGACAGACCAACTATAGGATTAGAGCCGAACAATGCTTTGTATGGCGATTGACCGATGACTCGATGATGGGATCTATTCTTCTGACCAAGAGATTATATTATTTTTGTTCATCCAAGTGACAAGCATTTCTTTCACGTCAGCATTAGCTCTCTCTACTGATCCTTGACTTTGAGGATGACGCGGTTGTCCATGGACAATAAGTGAGAGAGTTGGTGTTTTACCATCCTCGGAAGCCCAGGGATTCTTCTCTCGCTTACTCATTGATGAATGAGTAAGCGAGAGAAGAACCCCTGGGTTCCGAGGATGGTGTTTTACGCCCGTGAACGCTACATAGGTTATTTACAGGTGATGAACATGAAATGATGATGATGAATGAAATATGGGGGTGGGATGGGAAACAAAGGACCGGTAAATTTTGAAGAACCACAGGAAAAGGGGAGAGGTGGGTAGGGGTGGAAAATTTAGCCTATACGGTGCACTACTTTGCGGTCCACAAAGGGGTCTTTTACGTGCATGAAGCGTGGCACTCTCCACACACGTTGGCCCACTTTGGTTGGCGGTCAGGGTTTCCGTATTATAGACCTGAAAACCCCCGTGAACGAGGGCCACCCTATTCAGCCACCTAGGGTACACACTTGGTCGCTCTGTGGGCTGAGCACTGACCCGACGTCAGAATCCCAAGACCCTTAGTCGCCTCTTATGAAAAGCTAGGCTCTGCTGCGGGCCTTTTCGCCACCCGGGCATGGACAATAAGTAGCTCAGGCCAAAGAGACTTCAACTCAGCTGAGTGGGCACAGAAATTTATTTTAAAACAATTCAACTCTAGTTGATTACTACTATTCAGCTTTAACCTTTTAATTTCTATCATGTCTATTATACATTCATTCAAGGGCCTTTCATAAACAAAATTCATTAAAAAGTTTGTACATGTTGCAACATATACAAAAACAGGTGAACATGTTGCAACTTGTATGATTGCATTATACATGTTGCAACATGTACAATTTATTTGTACATGTTGCAACATGTACAATATTGTAACTTGTACACAACATATACATGTATATATGTCGTTATCCTGTTTTTATGAATTTAGCTTCTTGTTTGGGTACTGGAATAATTGTATGTAGTGGGGTGCCGGGGTCACTCAGAAAACATGAAACATCTCAAGTTTGGATTCTTTATTTCATCGGAATTTAAATCATAACCAGGAATAAATCCCTGTAATAACAGTATAAATACTTTTAATAACATTACATGAAACATGTTAAAACTGTTTAATAACAAAAAAATCAAATAAACGAATGCCATAGTCGTTTTATGTTATATATGTGTTAAAATGAAAAATACCAAGTTTTAGTATATGCCCTGAAAATATGCGGTCACATATTTTGACATTTATTCCACTCTCAATATAAAGGGCAAATATCAATGTCTTGTCTACGCTTATTTTGTTCATTTCGCTTTATTTTCCTATTTTTTTTGTTTCTACGGACGCAATGGACAAAATAAACGCAGTTACAACATAACTGTGGCAAACAAAAAAATAGGAAAATAAAGCGAAATGAACAAAATAAGCGTAGACAAGACATTAATAAGCTTGTGCAAAATAGATAAAAATAGACAATCACAATAAGCAAAATAACACTTAAACCATACCTAACGTGTAGGTGCGAAGGCAACAGTTAATCCGCTTCACAGCTGAACTACATCATAGCATGTATTTTAAAAAAAACCAGAAGTATAACATTTGCTATAATTAATCTAATAAAATAATGCTGCTTAGCATAGGAAAGTAAAACAAAGTTATCTCCCTTATAAATGATCAATTTAGCTGTTTAATGATTTAAATCAGCTTATAACTTATTTAAGCACTTTCATGCCATTTGGTAAAATAAGTTAAATCTGTTCAGAATATGAAATACTGCTAGAATTAAGTTTTGAATTATATTTTGCTAGTTTTATAAATCTTATATACTTTAACATTTACTTTTATCATGTTAGAAATTTATAGTTTTATTTAATCATAAATTTACTTTTCCAAACTGCACATTTATACTCCAAGCAATCAATCAAATGCAAATCTTATATTCTGGGAGGATTTGGTGAAATTAATAAGGTTTATACTATTAATGATACTATAACAAACCATATAAAGAATAAATAAGTTCCAAAAAATCATCACAGATTCCAACTCTATTAGAAATTTAGAAAATCAACTACTCTATCCAAAATACCAAGACAAGAATGAAATTTCCCTCCAAAATTACAGAATAACAATTTTAAAGGTAAAAAACAATCAGAAATACCTGAATAGTTACACCTGGATAAACACATGTATAGTATAGACATAGTATAGATAAATGGCAAATCCTAAAATAAGGTATGAAATGGCAAATACCAATATGATGAAAATGACAAATGGTAAAATATGGTCTGGTCTACTTAAATGGTGAAAATAACGATAACTGAAATATATACAAATCCAACCCTACCACATGTACACAGCACAGTGCGGATCCTAAAGAAGCAAAGGTGTACCAAAGGGGTAATCAGTATCATAAAACCGTAAAGACAAAGACAAAACCGGCAGACAAACAAGACCAATCGATGTCTGGCCCTGCGTCGCACGGCAAAACGTTGAACCCTGTACGTTCTAGGCCCAATATGGACAGTCAAAATATTTTGACACTTGCATCCTATGGTGGACTTACAAAGCATATTTGTCACATGCCACCCAATATTGTAAAAATAGACAAAAAAATAGTTTCTATTTTTTCCCCCTTTTGGTCTCCTTATTGCTAAACCAAAAGGGTGGGTCAAGAAAAAATTGTATCCTCCATTTGGTATCCAATATATGACCAAAATTAACTTGTAAAAAAATTTTCTAAATTGGACCATAAATAAAAAATCTGTCAAAGTCAAAAATGGCCGGATTTCGTTAAACAGGAAGTTGGTGAGCGACAGACCTAAAATCGGTTCCCACGTTATGGGACCCCACCCTGATGCTGTATACCAAATATCAAGTGGCTGTGATTAGTAGTTGCTGAGAAAACTGTTACGAAAAAATTTTCCCCGCCCGCCCGCCGCCCGCCGCCCGCCCGACATTCACCATTTTATAACCCGGATTTTTCACTCCGTGAAATCCGGCCAAAAATGTCACATTTTTGCCCCTTTTGGGCCCCTCCTTCCTAAACAAAAAGAGAGGGGACACCCAAAATCATCCCCACCCTTTAATTTATGGTGAGTAACACTACTGTAAAGTTTCATAGCATTTAGTCAACCAAAACAAGTTATTGTGGAAAAAAATTAAAAAGTTGCTTTTTTGGCCCCTTTAGGGCCCTTAGTTTCTAAATGAAAAAAGAAGGGAGACCCAAAATCAGCCCAACCCTTCTTTTTATGGTAAGTAACATTACTGTAAAGTTTCATAGCATTTGGTCAACCAGAACAAAAGTTATTGTGGAAAAAATTTAAAAAGTCGGTTTTTTTTTGCCCCCTTTGGGCCTCTAATTTCTAAATGAAATAAGAGGGGACACCCAAAATCAGCCCAACCCTTCCTTTTATGGTAAGTAACATTACTGTAAAGTTTCTTAGCATTTGGTCAACCAGAACAGAAGTTATTGCGGAAACAAATAAAAAGTCACTTTTTTGGTCCCTTTAGGGCCCCTAATTTCTAAACGAAATAAGAGGGGACACCCAAAATTAGCCCAACTCTTCCTTTTATGGTAAGTAACATTACTGTAAAGTTTCATAGCATTTGGTCAACCAAAACAAAAGTTATTGTGGAAAAAAATTAAAAAGTCGCTTTTTTGGCCCCTTTTGGGCCCCTAATTTCTAAACGAAATTATAAAATGATCCCAAAAGGGGAGGTGCACATCTTCAATATATCTGTAATCACTGTGTAAAATTTCAGAAAGATCTAGTGCTTGGTTTTTGAGATTCAGATTACACAAGACAGGCACCCCATAGCGGGACGGACGGACAGACGGACGGACAGACGGACGGACGGACGGACGGAGTGACCCGGCTACTAGACCTGCTTTCGCCTTTGGCGACGCAGGTAAAAATCATCACAACAAAACAAACCACATAACAACATAAAACACACACAAACATAACAACAAAACCGCATTCAGCAACGTGAACTCAAGTCGAAACGAGAGTGAACTCGGGTGCTCCGGAAGAGTAAGCAGTTCCTGCTTGCTATAGCACACCCGTCACGTTGCCAAAGATCGATTAAGTGTTGGTCAAATCCGGAAAGGATGACATTACAAAACTCTATGTCAAACCAACATCTGTGCTCATCTGAGAGATAGAAATCCCGTATTTGTATACAAGCACATGATGTCGTCCGTAAAATTTCTTGAGTGATGACAACAACCTGGGAGCAACGTACCCCTGTGTTAACAATTTGCTTGTCAGCCGTGTGGCTCTATCTATTAATTTAGTCTTGTTTTACATCTACCATTTTACAAATGACTGCTGTAAGAGTTGTTTTAACATTTACAAAGCATTAGTTAAAATCCCGTGTTTTTGATATGGAAGGGCTCTGACGTCCCACGGCACCAGCTTGCTGGAAAAATGCCGAGGACGTCAGAGCAATCTCGGACTAACGGAAACCCTGACTGCCTAGTTCTAATAATGAAACCCTATTATGCTCGCTGCAGTCTTGTCGTCTGTTCCTAATTATCCACCGGAATCGAGTGTGCCCACAAAGTCAATAAAAGTTTTTGGATATCCAACGCAACAGTTATTATGGGTTAAATTTGTTCCGGAATTTATTCTGGTCCGGTCTGCTTCCGGTTTTGTATTTTATAATCGCCATTTTCAAACGCACAAATGACTAAGATCATTCAAAAACTCATTATCCCATATGGGACAAAGAGCGGATTCTGCCAAAATTTCACAACTCAATGTTATTTAGAGTGTTATTGGTATTTTTGTGGCAGACAGTATTTTAATATATTTGAATAAAAATAAAGAATTTATTAGTTTCAAAATGCTGTGTTTATTTTGTTTTACAAGATGAGAAAGTTTTATCATTTAATAAAATTGTTAATAATATTTAATTTGTTAATTTCATTTGGAAAATATTTCCAAAAGTTATTCTTAAGTGACCCTATTGTATGATGTCATTTTGGAGGGAAAATTTCGTATCATTTCATTGGATAATTGCAATTTCCTTTCTATATCATTGGTTGATTCTAAGGTCATTTTGGGTCGTTGCATTTCATATATATATATATATACTACGGTGCACTCTTTTGCTTTTCCCACATTCCTTTATGTAAAGTCTTCTATTGATGTCAGGATTTTGAATTCCAAATTTACTCAGGTCAGTTTCTTTGTTGTGTCTATATAACATTTTTAATATTCATTTTCCTTAACATTATTGATGAGTGTTTTGCGTGATTGTACATAGCAATTAAAAGGTTAAAGATTAAATAATTGTAAGATTTAAATCCTTTCTACAAAAGTTTCATTAATTAAAGTTTCATATGATAATGTTTAGAAGATTTTTAGAACTTTTACATTCTGGTTAATTCTAGTATTTTTGAAGTACAGTTTTCATCATCTATTTTCAAGTAGAGTTTAATAACTATTTTAAGGTCAAAATAAAAAGCTTCGCCGAGCACAGCATGATACGACCGCAACATGTTGAACCCTGTACGTTTTAGGCCCAATATGGATAGTCAATTGTTCTGGACACATGCAGCCCATGGTGGACTGACAAAGGTTTTTGACAAATGCAGCTTTTTGTGGACTTTCCACTCACATTTTAAAAGCTTATTGTGCAACCCTAGTATTGTAGCTAGGTTTCCGAATTATAAACCTGACAACACCCGCGAACGAGTGCCACCCTATTCAGCCACCTAGGGTACACACTTGATAGCTACAATAATGTAGCTCCTTTGACATCTTTGATTAGGCGGAGCTTCAATGCGGTCTCATTCGTAATAGAGCTTCTCCACCTAACCAAGCTTTACATTGTAAGTTGGTTCGAAAATGTGGCGGGCGTGTTTTCCTTGCTTTTTAACAGTTTGAAAACAAACTCGCTAGGGTTCATAAGTCTTTATTTGGTATTATAATACTTTTTGATGCCTTGACCTTTTTAGTCCACTCGGACTATGGACCTTTTAAGGGCACCATGTATTTTACAGAGTGGAGTCTTGGAGTGGAGTCATGAAGTGGAGTATGGAGTCAATTTATTCAAACTAAAAATTATGAATAATTATGAATTAAAAGTTGGTTGGTTTTTTTTTGTTTATAAAGAAAAAAAATTATTAGTTTGCTTTTTAATGATTATTATTCATAGCGATATAAAAAAAAACATTATTGACATTTGCTATCTATGCCATCCAGACTCATGTTTTTAATATTTTTTGTTATAAAATGGAGTGTCAACCAACAATTTTGTCAGGGCAAACATTATTTTGTTTAATAACAGGAACTCTTATCTTATATTGAGTTTCAACACATTAACAATTATTTTAAATTAATTTGACGGCTTTTGTTAATTTATTCGTATGTGGTTAAAAAAAGTTTGTTTGTTGGTCAACTCTACTCCCAAGCAGCACAATTCGGCTTTTCAGGCATTCAATATGAAAGGGGTGCTAGAATGAACATGAACTGATTATAAAGTGGGGAAATGGAAACACAAGGACATTTTTGCTGTCAATGAAAAGGAAGAGTGATTAGAAGGGGTACGGCAATTTTAGTCTCCTATGGGCCGAATTCTTATTCAAACCTGCAGGAGGGTTCTTTAACTTGCGCGAAACATGACATGTTTCCCAACACGTTGCACCACTACAGTTTGCCATCAGGTTTTCTGCACAATAGCAAAAATGGGAGCAGTTGAAATACCCCCCTCTTCCACCGAAAACCTATGCATAGATGGGAAACATTGTAACTGTAAATATCATGAACATGTTAATATATCTCTTTCTCATACAAAATATGATCTCGTTTTTAAAGTCGATGCCTGTATATTTAAAGAACTAGTATATGACCAATCATCTTTGGTATTCTCATTAAAATTATTTAGTATTTTATGTTTGTTGTGTCGCGTACACTTATTCCACATCTCAATATCGTCTATTTTTCAAAACTCTACTCCAAACTCCACTCCAAAATATGACTCCAAACTCCACTCTGTAAAATACATGGTGCCCTTTTCAAGGTATGTATTTTTACAAAATTTGATCTTGAACTTCACAGTAAAGTTCAGGATCAAAATAGTGAAAGTGGCAATATTAGTAACGCATCTTCCAATAGGAGCGGTCTTCAGTATTAACAGAAGAAAACAAATCCAATTTAATGTTTATCATACAATTGAAATGCCATTTTAGTTCCTTGAATGGGGCAGCCCTGACATCGAGAGATGCGGGGTCGTCAGGCGATATTGCGGAAAACCTGACCGCAAACCATTGTGGTGTTGGGAATAATGTCACGTTCCTCGCATGTTAAAGAACCCTGCTGCAGGTCTCGGTAAGAGTAGGGCCCGTAGGATCCCTATGCAGGGGGAAAATTTCCCGTCCCTACACATCACTCCTTTTTCCAGTGGCAGTCAAAACTCTCCTACCCGATTGGCCTTGTGTCCCTATTTCCTCCACTTCATCATCATCATTTCATGTTCATTGTATCACCAATTCATGTTCATCTCCCGGATATAGCCGAAATCGTGCTGCTTGGGAGTAAAGCAATAACTAACTAAATAACTTTAATATTATCAATCAATCAATCAGTTTATTGTATAAGCTCATGAATAAACAATGCAATGTAGTTGAAATGACATATAAGGTCAAAACAAATATATGTGTTTCCTGCTTCCTGCTCTTGAAAATTAGGGTAGGTAGGTAGGAAAAATTTTTTTTTTACAAAAAGCAAAATCCCAACTTGAACGGTGCTTGTTCCAAAATGCAAATAAAAACTTTAGGGTAGGTAGGGAAGCAGGAAACTGACATGTATGTTTTTTTTGGCCTAAGACATAAGTATAAAATGTAAATAAGATGAAATAAAACATTTTTAATTTTTGTCCCAATATTTCAAGTTATAATTATATTATAATATTATATTAACTAATTCATAATTTTTGGCCTAATATCTGTACATGTAAATATTATATTATTTACATGTATTATCAAGTGCATTACTTGGTTATCTTAGCAGTAGTGAAAATGATTTCATACCATAAAATGAGATTTTATTAACATGATTAACTGTACGTACATGTCATGCCTGTGTACAAAATCAAAATGTATGAGCCACATCCTATCTTAACCTTTAAAAAAATAGTTTGTTCATTAATAGCATTAATTTTATATAGCAGAAATCCTTAGGTAGAATACTTCTTTTTCTAAATCTCTGCTGTCAAAATACTTTTTTGAACAAAAAATGGATTCAAACTATTTTTTCATTGAAAGTTGCAGTGTAGAGGAGTTGTAATTATACTTTTAAAGTTATAATTTCGAAGGTTACATGTACACATCTTTGGGCGAGATTATCAAGGTAACACATTTCAATTTTTGACCTTCATCTAACTGAAACAGAAAAATGGTGTAACTTATTTTTAATAGAAACTTTAAATAAGGATTGTTTTCATCAGGTCCCGTGCGGGGCCCGGGTGGCGAATAGGCCCGCAGCAGAGCCTAGCTTGCCGTAAGAGGCGACTAAGGGTCTTGGGATTCTGACGTCGGGTCAGTGCTCAGCTCACAGAGCGACCAAGTGTGTACCCTAGGTGGCTGAATAGGGTAGCCCTCGTCCGCAGGGGTTGTCAGGTCCATAATACGGAAACCCTGACCGCCGACAATAGTGGGCCAACGTGCGTGGAGACTGCCACGCTTCATGCACGTTAAAGACCCCTTTGTGGACCGCCAAGTAGTGCACCACAGGCTAAATTTTCCGCCCCTACCCACTTCTCCCCTTTTCCTGTGGTTCTTCAAAATTTACCGTCCCTGTGTTTATGTTGAATATCTTAGTAATAATTTGGTTCCCCAGTTTGGTATTTTTGGCTATACTGTTCTATGCTCTTCATATTTATACAGTGTTTGGCATTTTCAATATTTTTGGTAGAGCGCCTCTGATGAGTCTTGAATAGACGAAACGCGCATCAGGCGTAGCAAAATTTATTGTCTGGAACTTTGTTGTCATTTGTATTCCCACCCCATCCCATATTTCATTTATCACCATCATTTCATGTTCATTGTATCATCCCTTTCATGTTCATCGCCTTCAAATAACCTATATAGCTTTGCACGGTCGTAAAACACCATCTCACTCACTCTTTCCATCAGTCTCTTTTGACCCAATTAGGATTTATTACATGAACAGATGCAGTCAGTATCAGTCATTGTAAATTAAAATAAATCCAGTACATACTGAAAGGGAATGACACGGTTAGTATCAGTCATTTTAAATCAAGGTAAATCCAGTACATACTGAAAGGGAATGACACGGTTAGTATCAGTTATTTTAAATCAAGGTAAAATCTAATGTTCACTGATGTGGACGGATGCAGTCGGCATCAGTCATTTTAAATCAAGGTAATTATTTAAAAGTTCTGAAATGAACTGAAACAGTGAATAAAGCTCAAGACAGTGACACAAAGTAACTGTATTTGACTGGCATTTACTGATTAAGTTTAAAACAAAGAGAAACAGTAGAAAAACAAATATTGTAATTTACTGGAAAGAGCTATATCAGTCCGGAACAGGAAAAGATAGACCATTAACAGTAAATTTACAGTCATCATCAGATTCTTAAAATCAAATATGAACTGTAAATGGTAATGTCAGTCATATTTTTTGGTTCATAGTGTTGTTGACACTACGGTAACTGGTTTACCTCCAATCTCGGTGTCGCAAGCTGCTTTCCTAGTATGAACCATATAAGTGTCTTCTTAATCCGGGACATTTGGTCTTCCACCACTTTTTATACTGCTAGTTTGTGTGTATTTTGATGGTGATGAGATTTCGCAGTATGAGGGGAACTGCTCTTGAGCTAATATATGAATATGGTATGTGTATGTGATGCAATGATGAGAAGAAATGACTCAGAGTCTTTGTGGGCTGAAATGATATAAAATAAAACTTTGAAAAAATAAGTTTAAAATATTTATTCGTTCCTCGATGTACGCATTGAGATGTAAACAAAAATAATCAAATAATAATGTCTTTAACAAATATCAATTATTGATCTAAACAGAATATTAGTAAACGAAATAACCATGAACTTTAACTTCTTTCTAATAAAAAGCTACGCCGAGCGCAGCAGGATACGACCGCAACAAGTTGAACCCTGTACGTTAGAGGCCCAATATGGATAATCTATTGCTTTGGTCACATGAAGCCCATGGTGGACTTATAAAGCTTTTTGACACATGCATCCTGTGGTGGACTTTAAAATGCACATTTCACACATATGTATTTACATCAACATCTAATACAAAAAGCCTTAATAATATACATGTATTAATTGACATTTTTGGCCCTTTGTCCCCTTATTTCTCAAAAATTGTAAGAGATATTGCAAATCTGATTGCAAATTAAAGCAGGGATTTTCACAAGGAATCCAATGAAAAAAAGATTTTGAAAATCGGACCACAAATAAAAAAGGTGATTTTAAGGGCGTGGCCAGTCTTTAGCCCCCTGTAGTAATGTAATGGTGAAATACATATCAAAATCATTGGCACATTTAGTAGACAGAAATAAATGATGAATTTGGTAAAAAAAAAATTTCAAAATCGTATGAATAATAAACATTCTACAATAGTTTTGTCAATACACCCATTTTAGGGCTTTTTGGCCCTTTTTTCTAAAACGGTAGGGGCCACAAACCCCAAATACGAAATCAACATTCCTTTAGTGGATGTAATCATCATATTTAAAACTTCATAACAATTGGCAGGTCCACTACAACTTAATTTTTGGTATAAAACTATTTGTCTCGACAAACTTTAACAAATGGCGTTTTTTGCCCCTTTGACCGCTAATTTCTCAAAAACGGTAACAGATATTGCAAATCTGATTGAAAAACGCAGGCAGGGATTTACACAAGGATTCCAATGAAAAAAACATTTTGAAAATCGGACCACAAATAAAAGTCAATTTTTTGGTGTGGCCCCTACAACAGTTTTGTCAATACACCCGTTTTAGCCCTTTTTGGCCCTTTTTCTAAAATGGTTGGGGCCACAATCCCCAAATGCAATACCAACCTCCCTTTAGTGGTAACAAACATCATATTAACATTGTCCCGTGCGGGGCCCGGGTGGCGAATAGGCCCGCAGCAGAGCCTAGCTTGTCGTAAGAGGCGACTAAGGGTCTTGGGATTCCGACGTCGGGTCGGTGCTCAGCCCACAGAGCGACCAAGTGTGTACCCTAGGTGGCTGAATAGGGTAGCCCTCGTCCGCGGGGGTTGTCAGGTCTATAATACGGAAACCCTGACCGCCGACCATAGTGGGCCAACGTGTGTGGAGAGTGCCACGCTTCATGCACGTAAAAGACCCCTTTGTGGACCGCCCAGTAGTGCACCACATAGGCTAAATTTTCCGACCCTACCCACCTCTCCCCTTTTTCCTGTGGTTCTTCAAAATTTACCGGTCCTTTGTTTCCCACCCCATCCCCATATTTCATTTATCATCATCATTTCATGTTCATTTTATCATCCTTTTCATGTTCATCGCCTGTAAATAACCTATATAGCGTTGCACGGGCGTAAAACACCAACTCACTCACTCATATTAACATTTCATAACATTTGGGCAACATTTACTCAAGTTATCGCACGGAAACCAAAGTGTCCCCAGACGACGACGACATCGCCATAACATACGATCGCAAAAATTTTGCGGTCGTATAAAAATGGTATAATAATTTCCCTAAGTTTTAAATGAAAAACTGTTATTTTACTTTCCTTACAAATGTGTAATTTAAATGACATTAAATCTTTTTTATGTATTTTTTCATACGTAATGTTGAGGATTCAAGAAAATATTAAAAATAAACTAGATTAAAACAAATGCACATTTAAAATGCATATGAACATTTAAAGACAAAAACATTTAAAATGAGAAAACATGTCATCTGACATTCAAGAGCTAAATGTCACAAAACTAAACTTTGAATGGACTTTTACCCACAAGAAGCTAAATAAAACGGTTATAAACACATAAAATTATTTACAAAAAATGCCAACTAAATATACAACTAAATTCGTTGTTAATAATTAAAGGAAGAAAATCTTTACATTAAAATATTTTCAAATTAAGCACTCACAAACATTGGACGTTTTGGGCAAATATTTACCATAAATACATTTTGACATTGTCTTATTCGTCCATTCGAGTATTGTATGGATAGGTCCTATACTGCCCTTTCGTTTGTTCTGGTTGTCTTTTGTCTAATGTTCTCTCTAACAAGTGGAATTGAACTTTCATTACGTCTAACATGAAATTGATATTTTCTACCAGTGGTTGATAACGAAGTTCGATTTTTTTTAGAAATCGAATGAGACGTATTTTCTGATAGCCTTGGTCTAATAGTTAGTTGGTTACGGAAAAAGTGGTGTCGGATAAAAAAAATCTGAAAAATGTGTACAAGCCCTGGCATAACGAATTAGTTATGAAATACAGATTATTTAGTCCCCTACCGGCGAAAGCCGAAGGGGACTATAGGTTTGCGCTCTGTCCGTCTGTCTGTCTGTCCGTCTGTCTGTCTGTCCGTCTGTCACACCTCAGTTTTCCGCACTTTTTTCTAAACGCTTATAGATAATGAAGTGATTTTTGGTATGTGACTTTACCTTGATGAGTTACAGATCAAGTTTGAGTTTCGTGTCGGTCCACAAATTTTTATGGGAGTTATGGCCCTTTGAACTTTGAAAATTCACTAAAATTTCAGTTTTCCGCACTTTTTTTCTTAACACTTATAGATAATGAACTGATTTTTGGTATGTGAGTTTACCTTGATGAGTTACAGATCAAGTTTGAGTTTCGTGCTGGTCCGCAAATTTTTATGGGAGTTATGGCCCTTTGAACTTTGAAAATTCACTAAAATTTCAGTTTTCCGCATTTTTTTTCTTAACACTTATAGATAATGAACTGATTTTTGGTATGTGAGTTTACCTTGATGAGTTACAGATCAAGTTTGAGTTTCGTGCTGGTCCGCAAATTTTTATGGGAGTTATGGCCCTTTGAACTTTGAAAATTCACTAAATTTCAGTTTTCCACACTTTTTTTCTAAACGCTTATAGATAATGAACTGATTTTTGGTATGTGAGTTTACCTTGATGAGTTACAGATCAAGTTTGAGTTTCGTGCTGGTCCACAAATTTTAATGGGAGTTATGGCCCTTTGAACTTTGAAAATTCACTAAAATTTCAGTTTTCCACACTTTTTTTCTAAACGCTTATAGATAATGAACTGATTTTTGGTATGTGAGTTTACCATGATGAGTTAGAGATTAATTTTGAGTTTCCTGCCGGTCCACAAATTGTTATGGGAGTTATGGCACTTTGAAGTTAAATCCATTGCAATTTTTTTTTCTACACTTTTTTATTGTTCCTTGTAGATAATAAACTGATCAAGTTTAGGTATTCATTTGTATGACAAATTGTTACCAGTGACTGAAATATGAGGCCGGTAGGGGACTATGTATTGTTTTGCAATACTCTCAGAATGCTTGTTTTATTTAGAAAATCGCTCAGTCGCAGAACCTGCGTAACAGGAGCACAATTGAACAGACTACAATACAATACAAATATAACTGCAACACAGACAATTAATTACATACCTACATGTACATACAAATATTTTTTTTTATCACAACTGATATATGAAAGAAAAAGACAGTACAATATAGACACCGTATGCAGGTGACGTTGGTATGATACTTATCAGGTTAGGAAAACTAATAATTTAAAAATTAAACTCGTCTCTTTTATCGTAAATTGTACTGAGATGACCACCCGGGTCAAATTCGAGATGTAGATCCATGAATGATGTAAAGCAAGTGGATTCGGTGGTTTCTTTAATCTCTAGCTCTGGAGGATATATTGAAGAAATCCATCTACCAAACGACGAGTTGTTGACAGAGAGAACGTCATCAATATATATGAAGGTGAGATTAAATGACCTTGTCTCTTTCATCTTCTTGTTCTTTACGAGTTCCTGTCTCGTAAATCGGCGAGGAGAGGAGCACAGTTTGTACCCATTGGAATGCCGACTTGTTGTTGAAAAATCTTTCCTCCAAATTTGACAAATATGTTGTCAATAATGAAATGAAGCATACTGCAAACTTGATCCAAAGTGTAGCAAATCTTATCTTTATAAAATGTTTTGAAAAAAATGTAGAATTATAGCCGAAAACAACAAAGTTCCTTGAATTCGAAAAGACCTTTTCAATAAGTTTTTTTAGTCGACACTTAAGTTTTACGTGTGGCAATGTGGTGTACAAAGATTAAAAATCGAAAGTTTTCAAAGTAAGTGAGTGAGTGAGTTGGTGTTTTACGCCCGTGCAACGCTATATAGGTTATTTACGCGATGAACATGAAAAGGATGATAAAATGAACATGAAATGATGATGATGATGATGATGATGGTGATGATAAATGAAATATAGGGGTGGGGTGGGAAACAAAGGAACGGTAAATTTTGAAGAACCACAGGAAAGGGGGAGAGGTGGGTAGGGGCGGAAAATTGTGGTGCACTACTTGGCGGTCCACAAAGGGGTCTTTTACGTGCATGAAGCGTGGCACTCTCCACACACGTTGGCCCACTATGGTCGGCGGTCAGGGTTTCCGTATAATAGACCTGACAACCCCCGCGGACGAGGGCTACCCTATTCAGCCACCTAGGGTACACACTTGGTTGCTCTGTGGGCTGAGCACTGACCCGACGTCAGAATCTCAAGACCCTTAGTCGCCTCTTACGACAAGCTAGGCTCTGCTGCGGGCCTATTCGCCACCCGGGCCCTGCACGGGACAAAGTTTTCAAAGAATGAACCTCGGAGAATGATTGGGATTTAAAATGATCTAACACATCTTTTGAGTTCTTTTAAATCCACATATGATTTATTCCACTACGATTATAAATAGTGTCACAGTATGCTGGTTGTCCTTTGACAGCAGACAAGATCTTAATAAGTTGAACGGACAATCGATGAATAGATAATCATCGAATCCATTTCAAAATTAAAACATGTCATAATTTCTTCAAAGTTTCAGTAAAATTGGTTCTGTGGTTTCAGGTTTTTATACGACCGCAAAATTTTTGCGATCGTATAATGTTATGGCGATGTCGTCGTCGTCTGTGGACACTTTGGTGTCCGTGTGATAACTTGAGTAAATATTGACCGAATGTTATGAAATTTTGATATGATGTTTGTTACCACTTAAGGAAGGTTGGTATTGTATTTGGGGGTTGTGGCTCCTATCATTTTAGAAAAAAGGGCTAAAACGGGTGTATTGACAAAACTGTTGTAGAATGTTTATTATTCATTCGATTTTGATAATTCTTTTTTTATTGAATTCATCATTAAATTCTGTCAACAAAATGTGTCAATGGTTTTGATATATATTGCACTGTTACATTGATACTGGGGGTCAAAAAGGGGCCACACCCAAAAAATTGACTTTTTTATTTGTGGTCCGATTTTCAAAATCTTTTTTTTCATTGGAATCCTTGTGAAAATCCCTGCCTGCGTTTTTCAATCAGATTTGCAATATCTCTTACTGTTTTTGAGAAAGTAGGGGTCAAAGGGGTCAAAAACGCCATTTTTAAAAGTTTGTCAATGCAAATAGTTTTACACCAAAAATTAAGTTGTAGTGGGCCTGCCAATTGTTATGAAGTTTATATATGATGATTATATCCACTAAAGGAATCTTGGTTTTGTATTTGGGGTTTGTGGCCCCTACTGTTTTAGAAACAAGAGGCTCCCAGGAGCCTGAATCGCTCACCTGGTCTTGATGTCGACCCTATAAAGACTTTTCTAGAGCTAAATGAGCTGAGCATTTAAGCAAGTAACAGCTTATCACTATCTACTATATTTTTCTTTCTGTAGCCCTAGGCCCAAATCATGAAAAACGTTATTTTAAGGGCAATAACCCCTATAACCCCTATAAGGGGTTATCTGACGTTGGCCCTATGAAAACTTTTGTAGAGCTAAATGAACTGAACATTTAAGCAAGCAACAGCTTCTCTCTATCTGCTGTAGTTTTCATTCTATAGGCCAAAAACATGAAAGAACGTTATTTTAGAGGCCGTAACCCCTATAAGGAGTCATCTGACAACTTTGACCCTATGAAAACTTTTGTAGAGCTAAATGAACTGAACATTAAAGCAAGCAACAGCTTCTCTCTATCTGCTATAGTTTTCATTCTATAGGCCAAAAACAATGAAAGAACATTATTTTAGGGGCCATAACCCCTATAAGGGGACATCTGACAACTTCGACCCTATGGAGACTTTTGTAGAGCTAAATAAGCTGAACATTTAGGCAAGCAACAGCTTCTCTCTATCTGCTATAGTTTTCATTCCATAGGCCAAAAACATGAAAAAAACGTTATTTTAGGGGCCGTAACCCCTATAAGGGGACATCTGACAACTTCAACCCTATGGAGACTTTTGTAAAGCTAAATGGGCTGAACATTTAAGCAAGCAACAACTTTTCTCTATCTGTAATTGTTTTCATTCTATAATCCAAAAACATGAAAAAATGCTATTTTTCACCTTTAAGGGGCCGTAACTCCTATAAGGGGTCATCTGACAACTTGGACTCAATGGAGACTTTTGTAGAGCTTTTGATGCTGAAGCAGTAGCGTGACATCAGATTTCATCTATCTCTTATACTATTTGATTTACAAGCCAAAAACAGTAGTCTGACCCCCCTGGTCAATTTTTAGTAACAGCGGCCATGTTGTTTGGACGGCGGCCACCATTTGTGCAATCTTGGTAGAGGACATCCCATAGATGAAGTGTGCAAAGTTTCAAAGCAATCCCTTCAGTCGTTTCGGAGGAGAAGATTTTCAAAGAAAAGTTAACGACGACGACGGACGACGACGACGACGGACGCCAAGTGATGGCAATAGCTCACATGGACCTTCGGTCCAGGTGAGCTAAAAAGGGCTAAAACGGGTGTATTGACAAAACTGTTGTAGAATGTTTATTATTCATTAGATTTTGAAAATTCTTTCTTTGTTGAATTCATCATTAAATTCTGTCAACAAAATGTGTCAATGATTTTGATATGTATTTCACCATTACATTGTTACAGGGGGCTAAAGACACGCCACGCCCATAAAATCGACTTTTTTATTTGTGGTCCGATTTTCAAAATCTTTTTTTCATCGGATTCCATGTACACAATTTCCTATTATTTTTTATCGGATTAGCAATATCTTTTACCATTTTTGAGGAATTAGGGGTCAAAGGGCCAAAATTGTAAATTAATACATGTATAGAAATAAGACTTTTTGTATAAGATGTTGATGTAAATATATTTGTCAAAAATGCATTTCTAAGTCCACCACAGGATGTATGTGTCAAAAAGCTTTGTAAGTCCACCATGGGCTTCATGTGACCAAAGCAATGGACTATCCATATTGGGCCTCCAACGTACAGGGTTCAACTTGTTGCGGTCGTATCATGCTGCGCTCGGCGTAGCTTTTTATTGAAATTATTAACTGACGACGGACGGCAAAGTCAAAAAAGGAAAAAAAATGATTTACAAAAATAGTATATTCTCAAGTTGTGTAATAGATGCGCAATACGGGTTGACATTAACATTAAAACAAAAATTCCGTTGCACTTAACATTCGTCTATATGTGTTCTTAATACGTAAATTATTGGTAATTTGGAAAATTTAGGGTAAATAAATTATCACAATTCCACAAAGCTTCATTAATAAATCGGCATTGAACCTTAAATGTTGCGAATATACCAAGGAGGTCTACCCGTTTATCGAGAAATATGGTCCGTTAAAAGGTGTTTCACGGTTTTTGTGGTCCGTTAAAGTCACCGTGACAGTCCGTTAACCAGGTATAATCGAGAAAAAACACTGAAGACCAGTAATTAATTTGTTATATCATAATTAATACGCATTTTAGATTTATAAAAATTATATCTGTCAAAATGAAAATGAATGACTGTTCGATCCGATTTGTATTCGTGTAAAAATAGTTCTATGAAACTTCATAAAATGAAAAGGCGTGTGGTTCCTCAGTATTTTAAAGGTCGCAAATGTAAATATGTTTACCTCGTTTTTATCAATTTCTCTTTTTATGTAACAAAACATATGTTTTGGTTGATATCCATAGAAAGTACAATAATGTATCAACATTCTGTTTAATTTTCAATGCTCTATGTTATATAATAATTTTGTAATAGGGGAAAAGTTATAAAATATAGTCCGTTAAGGGCTGATGACATATTATTTTGTCCGTTAAGTGCCTGTGACGAAATATTATGTGCGTTAAATAACATAAATAGATAGAAGATTAAAATAGTTTTGTTTTATATGACAAATCATAATTTAACCATAAGGACTGAACGCTAGTATACAGAAGAAAAGAATAAATTCATGTGGATTTATCGAAATTAAAATACATACATTTGAATATGCACGTCTAAAAGTGAACCATTGTCAAAAGGCTTTACTTGAAACACCATTCTAGATCATACTACGAAACAACGGTATTGAAAACATACAATACATGTCTATATAATATACGAAAGAAGCAATAAGCTATAAATACTAATTATTAATAAATATAATGAAAACGGTTCAATACAGTCTGTTTTTGGTTATTTATTTTAAGCAATGAAAAGAAAAAAAAAGAACAAAAACTATGGAAATAAAAAATATAAATGGAGAAAAATATCTTAATACCACAGACACATTTTCTGGAACATTTTCTGGAACTTAAGACCGTACTGAAACCGACAAAATTTTCAACTCCACACATACAAACAAACGTGCAAGAAATACACTCACTAATTCCTGAAGTGATACTCCAATTGCAGATCAATGGCTTTTTCACATACCTCTTAATATTTTTTCGACTCGTGGCATACAAAACCTTCGACTTTCAGAACATATGCTTTCTTCTTTTCTTTGACAATTTACTATTTTGGGCATCAACAACTACAACTCTCATGCGATTCCATTCAAGTCAACGAAACAGTTTTGGTCACTCGGCAAAATTCTATTTCACGGCAAATTTATCCCATTCATGTTCGGTTACAAAAACACAGGCCAATCCTCTATCGAATATGGTTCGTATGACCCTTTGGATGCTAAAATTAACTTTGCAGTACCCAACAACATTAATGTAACAATATATTATTCTATTTGTATCATATATGTAAGTATTTCCAAATAAAATACATTTAAATAAATTAATAATTGTGTTCAGATTTATTTCCATTACCACAAACTCGTGTAAATATTTTAGGCATTTATATTATATTAAAAATAATACAATAATTCTGGGAAACCAATCATTACACAATCTTCTGACAAAGATATCATCGATTTTGTCAATTTTAATATATTAAGGTTTATTTCCATCAACCTGCATTTTCAAAATGTGAGACATGCATCATTAACGGACCTAAAAAGTGTCACCTGTCATTAACGGACCATATTTCTGGCATTTTTGTCCCAATATTAATATTTTTGTCCAGAAAATCCTTCTCTTATGTTTTTTATTGCGCAAGTAGCACAAGACTTATTACAAAAAAATGTTTCAATGACGAAAATGACGTATTTTAATGCATTTTTCGTCATTAGAAGGACACATTTTTGCAGAGGGTAGGTCTCCGCCTTTTCGTTTTGCGAAGAAGTGTCAATTCAAATCAAAATGGTTTTTGCGGGAAGTTTTTCGTGAATAAAAACCATTTGGACATTTATTGACAATTGTGAAATATTTGCATTATCCTTTAAACATTATTATACAAATCTTTAAGGAATCTCTTCACACCAATTATCAAGGGTTATCCCAGATTTATAGATACCTAACGTCCTCTTTCTAAATCATGTTACCCAGAGTGTTTGTTGTTCATGATCTAAGAGTTTCTGTCCACAGTCAAAGATTAAAGAGTTTTTGTCGAAGATTAAAGAGTTTATGTCCATGATTTAAGGATGTTCGCTATTATTGAAAATAAATAGGTTTCAAATTTGATGCCTCAAATCAAAAGATAATAGTAAGAGGTATAAAACAAGCCAAATAATTTGATAGGTTCATGACCTCGTTTTCAAGATAATTGACGTTAAAGTTTTGGCGGGAAAAGGTTTTCTCTGTCTTATTCATAGGTTTAACAGTGGCACTATTAAGCTGTTAAAACCCTTGACAGAATAAATAGGATTTGATAAAACTGTGTAAATCACTTCTTTGTGATATACTAAAGCCATTGATTAAAAGAAAATGGGGGGTTCGTGGGTGGGCAAAAAAAGTAACCCTCTTTTGATGGTAAAAACCCGAGGATTCCGAAAAATGACAGAAATTCCAAAACTAGACTAGCGAGCATCCTTAAAGAGGTTTTTGTCCAAGATTAAAGCGTTTTTGTCCAAGATAAAAGAGTTTTTGTCCAAGATTAGAGAGTATTTTAAGAGTTCCAGAGCTCATACAAGCAATAAGCCCCTCATGCTTCACTGCCAAGGAAGAAAGTTCAACCTAACCTACCCAACAATCAATTGATCTGTTTCATCTGACTGGCTCGACCTGTTTCTGTAGTACTGTAAGCTTAAAAGATAAAAAGGAATACTTATTTATATAGAAAAGTATAATCAAAGACTACTTGAAAACTGGCTAAATCGGCAGGACTGCCCCATGCATCCACCTGGGGCACACATCCCAGTCGCTTTGAGGGAAAAGCGGCCTGACCCGATGTCAGATTTCTGAGTGTTCTTTAGTGGACTTTTACCGACAAGCTTAGCGCTGCTGCATGCCTATTCGCCACCCGGAACCCGCACGGGTTGTACTGTAGTAGACAAATAGTAATATTTGTTATACTGCTGAGAGTTACATCTAACGAGTTGTTTATATTCAAATCTTTAGACATAAAATTTCAATAATTGTAAATTTTCCTGAAAGTTTTCTAATACTGTGTGATTCGTTTTTTATAATTTGCTTTCAAATCTTTTCAACAGTTTACACAAGTTCTGACTTCAAACCAAATAATTCTGCATAAAAGTACCTGCATTTTAAGGCTGGTTCCATTTCAGTCATCATTTTTTTTCTGCAGCATATACAAATCCATGAAAGAGAGACGGAACCAAAAAGCAACACAAAATGAACAAAAAAATATGCACATATCCTCAAAATACAGTGAAACCCTTAGAAAGGAACACCCATATAAGATTTTGTTTATAATTTGATTTATATAAATTAATTCTTTTTCTATGATTTAAGAATCTAGAAAGTCAAAACTAACCTTTATTTACATATTTTTTCTAGGGTTTCACAAAACAAACAGGAGCAATGTAACTTCAAAATCAAATAATATTATAACTTAATATTTTGATATATAGATTCAATGAGCTGTCAAATTGGTATTCTGAGTACAGACCAGGAAGGCGAAAAGGGCCGCAGCAGAGATTGTCATAAATGACGACTTATGATTCTAACTTAATAATAATTATGTTACATCACAGCGGGGCCCGGGTGGCGAATAGGCCCGCAGCAGAGCCTAGCTTGTCGTAAGAGGCGACTAAAGGTCTTGGGATTCTGACGTCGGGTCAGTGCTCAGCCCACAGAGCGACCAAGTGTGTACCCTAGGTGGCTGAATAGGGTAGCCCTCGTCCGCGGGGGTTGTCAGGTCTATAATACGGAAACCCTGACCGCCGACCATAGTGGGCCAACGTGTGTGAAGAGTGCCACGCTTCATGCACGTAAAAGACCCCTTTGTGGACCGCCAAGTAGTGCACCACTTAGGCTAAATTTTTCGTCCCTACCCACATCTCCCCTTTTCCTGTGGTTCTTCAAAATTTACCGGTCCTTTGTGTCCCACCCCATCCCCATATTTCATTTATCATCATCATTTCATGTTCATTCTATCATCCTTTTCATGTTTATCGCCTGTAAATAACCTATATAGCGTTGCACGGGCGTAAAAACACCAACTCACTCACTCACATCACATCTGTTTATCGTAAATAAACATATTTCTTTGGTTTTTAATTTTACCACGTGTCATCAGTGTGTTTAATTAAGTATGAAATCGATATTGATTATATAGTGTTAATTGGATACACAGATATCCCATATTGCACACGAGACCATCTAACTTGTCAACATATATTTGTTCCTATAAAAATTGTTCCTTTATGACATAATATTATAGCAAACTTAAAAAGCAGGAAAAATTGTTACATAATATAAAATCCATGTCTATAATAAATGTTCTCGACTTCTGTTAAGAAGTTTTATTATGATTTTAATTATACTCCATATCGTGCTTAATTGGGTTTAAGCATTAAACTGTTGAATTAGTCATGTGATACTAGTCACATGGTTAGTTAGTTAGTTATTGCTTTACTCCCAAGCAGCACGATTTCGGCTATATCCGGGAGATGAACATGAAAATGGTGATACAATGAATATGAAATGATGATGAAGTGGAGGAAAAAGGGACACAAGGCCAATCGGGTAGGCACTGGAAAAAGGAGTGATGGGTAGGGACGGGAAATTTTGCCTCCTGCATGGGGATCCTACGGGTCCTACTCTTACCGAGACCTGCAGCAGGGTTCTTTAATGTGCGAGGAACGTGACATTTTTCCCAACACGGTGCACCACTATGGTTAGCGGTCAGGTTTTCCGCATTATCGCCTGACGACCCCGCATCTCTCGATGTCAGGGCTGCCCCATTCAACCAGCTGGGGCACACATCCCAGTCGCTTTGTGGGCAAAGCGGCGTGACCCCGATGTCAGGTTTCGAGCGCTCTTTAGTGGACTTTTACCGACAAGCTAAGCGCTGCTGCGGGCCTATTCGCCTCCCGGGCCCCGCACGGGACCTAGTCACATGGTTCAATAGGAATAAGGTGTGCTTGATTAGTGTTCAAAACAAAACGTGGCACCAGAACATTTATATAATGATAAAGATTCATAATTAGTGAGTGAGTGAGTTGGTGTTTTACGCCCGTGCAACACTATATAGGTTATTTACAGGCGATGAATATCAAAAGGATGATAAAATGAACATGAAATGATGATGATCAATGAAATATGGGATGGGATGGGATACAGAGGACCGGTAAATTTTGAAGAACCACAGGAAAAGGGGAGAGATGGGTAGGGGCGGAAAATTTAGCCTATGTGGTGCACTACTTGGCGGTCCACAAAGGGGTCTTTTACGTGCATGAAGCGTGGCACTCTCCACACACGTTGGCCCACTATGGTCGGTGGTCAGGGTTTCCGTATTATAGACCTGACAACCCCCGCGGACGAGGGCCACCCTATTCAGCCACCTAGGGTACACACTTGGTTGCTCTGTGGGCTGAGCACTGACCCGACGTCAGAATCCCAAGACCCTTAGTCGCCTTTTACGACAAGCTAGGCTCTGCTGCGGGCCTATTCGCCACCCGGGCCCCGCACGGGACAGATTTATAATTAAATGTGTGAATATTTAATGAAGGTAAGCACTAAAAAGTCTTAATAAAAGCGTCTTTGTGTACAAATATTACTGATCTACTGTAGATCAAGGTATCTTTTTGGTTTAAATTGTTTTTTTTGTTGTTGTTGTTCCTAGTTTTGCAATATTTGTTTAATTTTGCCACATGAACAAATTTGTTGGCCATCATGTTATATAAACTTTTTGTGGTTTACATTTCATATGGTGTAAAATGCCAACAAATGTAAAATCAAAATAATGTTTGAAAAGATTCTGCTACTTTGAAATATATTAAATACATATATAAATAAAATAAATAATTAATATCTTTTGAAAACAGAAAATGCCAAATATATCTGTTATAAATACAAATTTTTGGGGGAAAAATTCGAGTGAGTGAGTGAGTTGGTGTTTGACGCCCGTGAAACGCTATGTAGGTTAGCTACAGGCGGTGAACACGAAAAGGATGATAAAATGAACATGAAATGATGATGATAAATGGAATATGGTGGTGGGGTGGGACACAAAGGACCGGTAAATTTTGAAGAACCACAGGAAAAGGGGAATTTAGCCTATGTGGTGCACTACTTGGCGGTCCACAAAGGGGTCTTTTATGTGGATGAAGCGTGGCACTCTCCACACACGTTGGCCCACTATGGTCGGCGGTCAGGTTTTCCGTATTATAGACCTGACAACCCCCGCGGACGAGGGCCACCCTATTCAGCCACCTAGGGTACACACTTGGTTGCTCTGTGGGTTGAGCACTGACCCGACGTCAGAATCCCAAGACCCTTAGTCGCCTCTTAAGACAAACTAGGCTCTGCTGCGGGCCTAATCGCCACCCGGGCCCCGCACGGGACTGGGAAAAAATTGGGTAAATGTTACTGATGACATATTCTTACATTAAAAAAAATGGTAAAAGTTACTGATGACATATTCTTTCATTTAAGACTATATCTCAAATTTCGCGAATTTTCCCTTTAAGGGAGTACGAGATTCAGAAATTGAACATTTTCGAGATCCTCGGCTTTTATCTATTCAAATGCATTTAAAAAATTTCAACATGTTTTCTTAATATTTGTTCAGAACTATTAAGAGAAGGTCATAATAAACACCCTTTAACAATTTCATTCAACTATAATTACAATTTCTATGTTAAAACGTCCCGTGCGGGGCCCGGGTGGCGAATAGGCCCGCAGCAGAGCCTATCTTGTCGTATGAGGCGACTAAGGGTCTTGGGATTCTGACGTCGGGTCAGTGCTCAGCCCACAGAGCGACCAAGTGTGTACCCTAGGTGGCTGAATAGGGTGGCCCTCGTCCGCGGGGGTTGTCAGGTCTATAATACGGAAACCCTGACCGCCGACCATAGTGGGCCAACGTGTGTGGAGAGTGCCACGCTAAGTGCACGTAAAAGACCCCTTTGTGGACCGCCAAGTAGTGCACCACATAGGCTAAATTTTCCGCCCCTACCCAATCCTCCCCTTTTCCTGTGGTTCTTCAAAATTTACCGGTCCTTTGTGTCCCATCCCACCCCCATATTTCATTTATCATCATCAGTTCATGTTCATTGTATCATCCTTTTCATGTTCATCGCCTGTAAATAACCTATATAGCGTTGCACGGGTGTAAAACACCAACTCACTCACTCACTCTATGTTAAAACAGAAGACGAACTTTCAATGTATTTCCTATGAAAAATCTAGAGAAGTTTTTTCCCCGCCATATTTTTAGGTGCTTATATCTTGAAAACGGCTCCATGTTTTTGAAAACTTTTTTCATAAAGTCTAGCTATTTTGAGCTATTCTTTCCAAATTTTCTATTCTAAAAAACTTTTAATTACAAAAAATATCAGGCTCGTACTCCCTTAATAGCATTTCTTTGTTTTAGCACAATATTTTCTGTAAGCCTTGCGAATTCAAATGCTTCACTTTTTTTTATCTCTACTGAAGGCTGGGGGAAAGGACTATACTCATTTTCGCTCGTCCCGGTCGGGGCCGTGGAGGCGAATAGGGCCGCAGCATAGCCTAACTTGTCATAAACTTGGGATTCTAATTTCTGGTTAATGCTCAGCCCACCGTTGGCTGAATAGGATATCCAATGTCCGCATGGGGGTTGTCTGCTCTTTAATACGGACAACCTGACCGCTGACCATAGTAGACCAACGTGTGTTCAGCATGCCACACTTCATGCACGTAAAAAAACTTTGTGGGCCGCCAAGTAATGCGTCACCAAAGCTTCATTTTCTTACCCTTCATACCTCTCCCCTTTTACATTTCACGTTTATTTTTTCATCCCCTTAAAGTATATCACCTTCATCACACCACGTAATGTTGTTGGGGCGTAAAACACCAACTCACCCAATCATTAACGCTCTGGTTGTAAGTATGTGGATGAAACCCCAAACATTATTATGTCCTTCATTGACTGTTTAATAACCTTTTGACATCAAGAAATGATTCGAGGAAGTTTCTTCCCTGGGCGTGTACTTGATACAATACTAACTCGAGTTCATTGATCAAATTCCTCAGGTAATAACGATCCACTTTTCATTTATACTTGGTGCATCCTGATGTGTATCAAAAATAACATTCACTTATTGTCTTGCTACGGTTACCCGGAGATCCAGTTTTGAAAGCCTTCTTTCGGCATCATTACTATAAGAGATTACATAAAATGTGTGCTAACTCTCAGAAAAGCACAATGAATGCGTTTGGAAAGGTTTTCATCAGCGTCAGTACCTACAACGTTGATGTTGACCACATTTTTGCATGCATCGATGCTTCGTGCGGGGCCCGGGTGGCGAATAGGCCCGCAGCAGAGCCTAGCTTGTCGTAAGAGGCGACTAAGGGTCTTGGGATTCTGACGTCGGGTCAGTGCTCAGCCCACAGAGCGACCAAGTGTGTACCCTAGGTGGCTGAATAGGGTAGCCCTCGTCCGCGGGGGTTGTCAGGTCTATAATACGGAAACCCTGACCGCCGACCATAGTGGGCCAACGTGTGTGGAGAGTGCCACGCTTCATGCACGTAAAAGACCCCTTTGTGGACCGCCCAGTAGTGCACCACATAGGCTAAATTTTCCGCCCCTACCCACCTCTCCCCTTTTTCCTGTGGTTCTTCAAAATTTACCGGTCCTTTGTTTCCCACCCCATCTCCATATTTCATTTATCATCATCATTTCATGTTCATTTTATCATCCTTTTCATGTTCATCGCCTGTAAATAACCTATATAGCGTTGCACGGGCGTAAAACACCAACTCACTCACTCACTCACTCGTTACAGGAGTTTCAAAGAAAGTTTTGTTATACTAGATAGGACAAAGAATTATTATGTTAAGGATTTAATAACAATTATGCTCTATAGTTTTTACAGTCGATTAAGCCTCCCTTTTTAACAACTTAAATTATGTATTTTTTTTTCCAATCTTGTGGGAGTTCCCCTGTGTAATGGGTTTGAGTATTTATGCTGTTTTTTAGGATTCAATTTAGATGATGACATAAATTCTGAGTCTGGCATCGATGTCAGGGCTGCCCCATTCAACTACCTGGGGCACACATCCCAATCGCCTTGTGGGCAAAGCGGCCTGACCCCGATGTCAGGTTTCTGAGCGCTCTTTAGTGGACTTTTACCGACAAGCTTAGCGCTGCTGCGGGACTTTTCGCCTCCCGGGCCCTGCACGGGACGTTGGAAGAAATGAGACAGTATCTAACTTGAGAAGTAAACTAGGACGTCTTTTTTCAGAACTGGGTGGAATGAATTTTCAGTTCTTTGTGGCCAAATGATACCTTTTTCAGGTTGAGATGAAATATGTATACTGGTTTTGCTACGAATCCTGACTCTGTGTACAAACAAAACGCTTCCACAAGCCTGAATCTCTCACGAGACTAAATGGCCTATTAAGTTGATTGCTTGATAGTTGTAATTGGTGTACAATGACTGACCAAACTCAGACAAAGTTTTAAAAGTTGTAAAAAGTCTAACCCAACGCAATTTAAGTTGAATCAATTGTAATAAGTGTTTATTTTTATTAATTCATTTTATTTTTAATTTACGGAGTTGTATTTCACTTATTCTAGAATTATTACTAATAAATAAGAAATCATCAAAGATATAGATGGAAGGAGAATGTGTAAATACAAAAAAAGTCAAAACTCACACTTTACAAGACAAAACAGTGTATGGTGCTACATAGCTACAATAATGTAGCTCCTTTGACATCTTAGATTAGGCGGAGCTATGTACAATGCGGTCCCATTACTCGTAATGGAGCAAATCGAATTTCTTTCTCCAACTCAAACAAAGCCTCAAGATGGTTCAAAAATACCAATAACACTCTGAATAACATTGAGGTTAATAAAAATGTTGGTCGAAAGTCACAGGTAAATATTTATTTGTAAGAAAACCAACATTTTCAAATTTCTGATCCTGAACTGTTTCTGTTTCTCAGGTAGATTCCTCCGTTTGTCGGAGCACTCCGGTAGCGGATATAAGTTATGCTTTGCACACACACAGTGGTTTCATTAACGTTAGTTTCATCCAGGATGTTGTTCTGAATTGATTAAAACGATCGGTTAAAAATGTATTTCTTTTGTTAAAAGTATTTTCACATAATAGTTATAGTCGATCGGTTAAAAGTCATATGGTTGTAAAATCTAAAAGTACAGTAGCCATGAGGGAGTCATGGTGTGTTCATCTATAAAGTTCAGGATCAAGATCCTTCAAACATTGATATTTTCACGAAATTCTTTTCAACTGCGTTTAGCTAAATGTCGGAAAATTTAGACTGAATAAGTCATTAAAATACTATAAGCGATATTTTAATACCAAATTTGACGTCTAATTCACTGAATAGCGCCCGGTGTGATTTCGCTTTCGGCGTTGCTCCGTTATGAGCAATGGAACCGCATTGTAGCTCCGCCTAATCAAAGGAGCTACATTATTGTAGCTAGCACAAGATATACTGAGGAGTGCCCTACTTCAATATAAAAAGAAATGCAAACGTACCCCTTGTGTGCTCACTTATCATCCATCTCTCAAGAGCACATTCAGTACCATTCGTAAGCATTGGCAATCTATAGAAAAAATCCCAAATAATCCAGAATCTTTCCAGAGCCTTCCGTTGTTTCATTCAAGCAACCTAATAGTCTCCGTTATCTGTTGGTTCGAGCAGAGATTTCCAAGCCTAACACTTCTGTAGGCTCCAATCAGCCTTGTCGTAGCAAACGCTGTAAATGCTGCCAACATATGCAATCCTCGTCCACATTTTCAAGCAATGTCACAAATACAAATGACAACAAAGTTCCAGACAATAAATTTTGCTACGCCTGACGCGCGTTTCGTCTATTCAAGACTCATCAGAGGCGCTCTACCAAAAATATTGAAAATGCCAAACACTGTATAAATATGAAGAGCATAGAACAGTATAACCAAAAATACCAAACTGGGGAACCAAATTATTACTAAGATAATCAACCTATGTCTGGGGTAGGAAGAACCTTAGGGTTTAGACAATTTTGAAATTTAGACGGATAACTTAAAGCTTTGATGTAAACAAACAGTTCAAAATCGTTTCCACTCTCAACTGTAAGAGTACGAATGTAATTTACATTCTCGAATGCTCAGTTTGTGGCTTGCAATATGTGGGCGAGTCGAAACAGCCATTTCACAAACGACTGAATGGACACAGAAGTGACTTGACCAAAAAGGATTTTCTGCCTGTTAGCCAACATTTTAGGTTACCCGATCACAGCCTCAAAAATTTCGATAGTATGAAAATACTTATTATCGAACATAACTGTGATTGGAGAGACTCAGAACGAGAGGCTAGGGAGAGTTTCTCGATAAAAGAACTCCGCAATCCTTCCGAAAGGAATAAATAAAAAACATTAAATCAATCAATCAATCACCATACACTGATGTCTCATAAAGTTCAAGATCTACAGTGATGACGTATCTTCTCATTAATGCAATCTATCACCAGAGGGAGCGTCTATCAACACTAACTTATCACCAGAGGGAGAGATTGCTCATTAATGATGTTAAAATATGCAAGTGACGATTATAAACAAACTGTTATCGTAGTGAGTTGTTTGAACGATACCGTTTACATTTGAAAGTGTAAAGTTTTTGGGGGTTTTTTGACACTGATGAAGGCCATCTGTTGGTCGAAATATTTGTCATTATAATTTTATTACAATATCATTATTGTATCGTTGCATAATCCTCTAGACTTATATAATATTTTGTTTATGTAGCATCGTCAATTTGATTGTCGATCCGATACTTAAT
>CAXARO010000319.1:0-53583 GCA_963971305.1 Arcuatula senhousia | reverse complement strand
AAGTTTAATTGCATTGTATCACTCATAGGAACACGCAAATCGATCCAGGTAATTTTTACTAAATTGCCTAAAATAAAAGATTTCTCTTATATTATAATCAACTGCATTAACTTTATACTTATCAAAGCAAATCGAATGAAATTACTTTTCTTAAAAATCATTAAAGCTGGGCTCGTTCGAAATATTAATTGTACGTTCGTCAAATTATTGAATTGTCGAACTCATGGAACTTAAACATTACCCCATTGATACAAATTGTAAATCAATTGTTAATGCGGAGATCCACTACGGTTTTCCATACAATATAAAATTAGGCTAATGAAAAATCCTCATCATGTTAGTAAAAATCTTTAAACTCTATTCGCCTTTATAACGTGTTTGTAAAATTACCTGGCTCGATATGCGTGTTCTTTGAAGTGTGTATAATAATTTTTAAGCTTTCAATCACGACGGACGAGTATTAGGTAGGCGTGATTAACTTTTACCTTGAAACAAAGTTTGGTTGAAATGCTGCTGCTCATAAGTTACTTCTTAAGATATGAATTTAAATCAAATCAAAAGGAACCGGTTTTTGTAATACCCGATTTCGATTTTGTATTTGAAACCACTAGGTCTTTAGCCGCTGCTTGGGAACTAGAGATCCCAGAGGGTAACTACAAGTCTAGTTGCCAGACTCGTGTGACACGAATTTACCATTTTTTATTGACATATCTGATTGTCTTTTATTCAAAATTTGATTTTTGGGTTAGTTTGAGTACATGTCTGTCTATTCTTTGGATTTTATATTTTCCAATGTTTTTATTCAAATTCTGCAGATGAGAAATAAACACGCCTTATAGGTATGATATTTAAACTTGAAAAATGAAAATAAATTCAAATAAATCAAGGGTTATATTATTTTTGCATGATAAAGCATATCGTGTGATTAAGAAAGAAAATATTTTTGTAGTTTTTTTATGAACCTATCAAAGAATATTCGCCTTATGCATGATTTGAGTATGACCCTCTCAAAGCTGCATTATCATAGCATTTTATTTGACTGACCTAAATAAAAATCTAATTTTATAATAATGATCATATATCATTATATTATATTAGTTAAAAAATTATTTGTTTTTTAATATCCCTGGATGCAAATTAGCAAAAAAAAGTAATTGTTATTCCTGGTCACATATTGATAATAAAATCAAATGCTGTCATATGCAGATCAATCAAGTTACCTTTTCACATTATAAAAATATTGTCAAAATTCAAAATATTATTCATTGTAATTCCCTTTATTCAAAGAAGCAGATCTAGGGGAACCGATGAAAAAACCCAAAGGATTAGCTTTTTCCTTTTTTTGTTTTGTAAGAATTATGAAACATAAAAATGATTTCCTTCTTCATTATCAAAGACGAAAAACAAAAGAATTTACCATTTGATAAAACAAACAAAAAAAATGGAATGACCCCCGTTTAACCAAAATCTTGATGGTATATTGCAATGTCATAATCCGGGCCAATTTTGTCGAAAAAGATGCTGTTTAAGTGAATGTTAGACTTCTGGTTCTAAAAATTGTACGACTTTGAATTTGTTTTGAATACATATATATATGTTTAAAGAAAGACGTAATGTATTAGTATGTTTCTGTTTTGTAAACTGACCGTAATACAATGCTACGCTCCTACAAATGATTGGGATGAAGAAGACAAAGGTGACTTCGATGACCAGTTACAAGCAGTCTTTGAAAACGTTCCTCAACACGACATGGTACTTGTTACTGGAGATCTAAATGCAAAAGAAGGTTCTGAAAACACCAACATAGTACAGGTTATTGGTAAACATGGATGTGGTGCTGGAAATGAAAACGGAGAACGATTGGTTGATTTCTGCCTATCAAACAGATGTGTAATTAGAGGCACTGACTGTCCTCAAAGGAACATCCATAAATTGAATTAGAAATCACCAGATGGTATTACTGTTATCCCAAGTGACCATGTCATCATCAATTCAAAATGGCGAAGATATCTGCTAGATGTGAGAGCTTTGAAGGGTGCAGATGTCAGCAGTGACCATTATCTGATCAGAGCTGTACTTCAACTAAAGCTAAGGAAAGTACCAAAGGAAAAGGGTATCAGAAAGAAACTTGATATACCCCGACTGAACATTCAAAATGTAACAAAAACATTTTATTTGGAATTGAAGAACCGCTTTAGTGCTCTTAGTTATATGACATATGATAGTGTGCAAGACCATTATGAGATAATTAAAGAAGTATACCTAAAAACAGCGAAAAATGCACTAGGTTACCAAATTAGGAAGAACAAAGACTGAGCAAACTTTGAAGAAAGTCGAAGAAGGTAAAGATCTGAAGCTTAAATACAAGAACATATTACATGTAAAAACTCCTACAAGATCAAGGACAAAGAAGTCAAAATTTGTGCCAGGACAGACATGCGTGAATTTGTAGATGCAATGGCAAGAGAAGCAGAAGAGGCTGAAGGAAGGGGAGAAATGAGAACAGTATATAAGATCACAAACCAACTATGTGGTACTGTAAGAGCTCGAACCACACAGGTCAAAGACAAACTAGAAAATGCATTAACTACAGAGGAAGAACAAGCTAGGCGATAGGTGGAACACTTCGAAAAGGTCTTAAATTGTACCGATCCACCATCTCCAGCAGATCCTAAACCAGTTGCTGAAGACATCAACATTGATACAAGTCCCCCATCCTTAGATGAAGTACAGAAAGCCATTAAATCGCTACAAAATAATAAGGCTGCTGGAATTGACCCCATCGATGCTAAATTTTTTAAGTCTGGCATCAACACCTCTGGTAAAGTATTCCACAAATTATTTACAATCATATGGGAAAGCTAAATTATGCCACCTGACTGGTCAAAAGGCTTCATTGTCAAAATCCCGAAAAAAGTAAACTTGCAGAACTGTGACAACTGGAAATGGGAAACATTACTGTCTGTACCAACCAAGGTGTTTTGTAAGATTGTTCCTGCTAGAATAGATGATAAAATTGACTCAAAGCTGAGAGAAAAGCAAGCTGGCTTTTGAGAAGGACGTGGCTGTACACACCAGATATTCACGCTCCGTAACATCATATAGCAAACTATAGAATGGAACATGCCTCTGTTCATCAACTTTATTGACTTTCGAAAAGCTTTTGACAGCGTCCACAGAGACACCTTGTGAAAAATCCTTGGATCTTATGGTATACCATCCAAAATCACCTCTCTTATAAAACTCTTCTATACAAACTTTGAATGTAGTATCATACTTGGACATGCCATCTCCGAATCATTCAATGTTATATTTGGTGTAAGACGAGGATGCATATACTGTCACCTATCTTGATTTATTGGATCAACGAAAAACCACCACCACTAAACATGGCATCAAATGGTCAATGTTTTCATAATTAGAAGATCTAGATTTTGCAGATGACTTTGCAGAAATTTTTACATCAAAACACCATTTACAGGAGAAAACAACATCCCTCTATTATGCAGAACAGACTGGTCTCAGAATAAACACCACCAAGACCAAGGTGATGGTTGTTAATGCCAAACTGTCAGAACCAATCACTAATAATAGCAATTCAATAGAGACAGTTGATAACTTTACCTACCTTGGAAGTATAATAAGCTCAGACAATGGCACCAAGAAAGATTGATATTCAGGAAAGATTATCAAAAGACCGTACTAGATTTGCAAGACATAAGCCAATTTGGAAGTCAGGAGTGTACAGCAAGAAGAAAAAATACGCCTATACAACAGTAATTTTGAACCGGTGCTAATGTGTGGGTCAGAGTGCTGGAGTATCATCCAGAGTGACCTACAGAAGTTGGAGGTGTTCTAGAACAAATGCTTGAGGCAGATAATGGGAATACTCTGGCCACATAAGATAAAAAATGAGGACCTGCCAAAGAAATGTAACTGCCGTTCCATTGCAACAGAGCTGAAAAGGCGACGCTTCAGATGGCTGGGACATGTGCTTAGGATGGCACAAGACCTATCCTGGACACCACCTGGCAAGACAAAAGCTGGCAGACCTCTGACAACCTGGGGGAGAACCATACAATCTGAATTATGGGACCAGGAATACAGCATAGGACAAGCCCAGCATATAGCACAGGACAGAGAGAAATTGAGGGAACCAGTTATGGCCTTATGTCCCATCGGGTTGATGAGATGAGGATGTTTTGCTTTACATATAAAATCTTAAAGTGAAGGGATAAGCTGTAAATATTTGTGTATCAATGACAAACATGATAAATATTGACGTATGTTGTAGTGCTGTTCTTCGTCATGAGGTCACAGGAAGGTCTACAGCGTCGAATTGATACTTGCACCTCATTGCCAGTTTCTGACGATCCCTAGCACTGGCTTATTGGATTTTATCTCTTGCGCTACACATGTGTAGGTTTTAAAATTACTCTGTGGAGAGATTCGTTTGTAAAAATCCATGAGGGGGTAGTTGCCCTTACAAAAACATGCTTACATAATGCACATGCATGTGATGCTCATGTTATTCCTCAGGTTTGAAACTAACGTAATTGCACGCAAGGATTTTAACATGCAAATTAGATGAGCATTTTATGAACAGAAAAAACGCACACGCGAAACTCACCTAATTTACGTTTTAAAAACCACGCGTGCAAAATGCTCACATGAGCTTTGATTTCACGTGTGCATTTTATCGAATAACTGTACCATGTTAAAATTGTTACTGCCATTATGCACATGTGAAATGCAAATACTTGTAATTATACATATTCAAATTCAAATTCTTTTTTACATGACTCATACTAGTCCTTGTCAAATTTAATCTAAAAATTTTGAAAAATTTGATTTAATCTGCATGTGTTTCCGCTTGCTAATAAGTAGCCCTGCATTTTTATGCAGGACTAATTTATTAGCAAGCGGAAACACATGCAGATTAATTTAAATTTTCCATAAACATATATATCTGTAACAACGTAACATTCAAATTTAGATTTTGTAAAATAATGGATCATTTATTGACAACAAGATAATATTATGAGTTGTAGTTTTGGGTTGTAAATTTAAAAATGATATTAAAACAGCATTATCAAAACATGGACAAAAATGTTTTTTTTTTATCTAGATATTCTTGAGCGTAATTTTCCCATTCTAGCTGTTTGAGAATCATGTACCTTTTAAACTAATCATGAGAAAGCTATGATAGCATATTAAAATACATGTATCTGTAACTGATGATAGAATCTGATGACAAATTTGTAAATTTATAAAAACATAAAGAAACGACTTACTGTGTATATAAAAATAAGCAATAATTAAAACCCATAACATTTTAAATTTTCATCAAAACAGCACTTATTGTACTTGACTTCTTTGTTGCAGGAAGTACAAATGAATTTGACTGAGCATGCCTATTCTAAAAAATCATGTGTGCATTATGTAAGCAGTCTTTATTCATAGTTCTGAGAAAACAATGACAATTTCTTAGTACAAATCAAAAATAAAACTTACATGCAAGACAAATGCTCATCTGATTTGAAATTTCGCACTTAAGTTCTTCGGTAGAATCTCATCGGCACATCTGAACTACTAAGCTGCTTGCATTGGCAATCTTATTTGCATACAAATCTAACTTGCATCACATGGGATTCTGGTGTGCAGCAAGTGTTCTTATGTTAGTAGTTTCTATACGGGTTGGGAAACCGAGGGGATACTCAATATTGTATTCTTTTTTTTTGGCACTTTTGTTCTCTATTCTGTAAATTTTGCCTTATTCGGTAAAGTTTTGTATTCTTTTTCCACATTATATATTATACTCTACTCGACAGACAGGGAGCTTTTTTTGCAATTGCTCGATGTTTTGTTAATCAAATGACACAAATCATCCACTATTAAATTAGTATGCTGAGCACGGCTTTGTACAACCCCTTGTTTTACTTAAAATACTTAATTAATATGAGGCAGGTTAAACCTGTAACGGTCCCGAAGTTTCAATTAATTTTATTCATATTTTTTGGGTCCAAACTAGCTTTTCTTGTGGGTTACGCCTTCATTTCATGGCGTCTAAAATTGTCAAAGAAAAAGGCGTTAAAACGACGCCGAAAGTTCGGGAAAATAAGCGTGCTAAACCGGACGTTGAAGGAAAATTCAGCTCATAGAACAACTAAAATATTGACATTTCTACTATTAACGAAGGGCTACAGGCTATTTGCTCAAATAATATCACAGAAAGTAAAAAGCTATATTAAATATCGAATTTGTTTTCTCTATGTTGCACTGACCATGTCTTAACCAGAAGTGAAGTAGTTACCGCGTCAGGCGTCTTACACAGTGGTTCGTTATTCGAACCGAGTCAGGGGTAAATTTTATTGACCAATTTTCCGACTTTCTTTACTAAATTTGCGAATAGTTTGTCAAAGAACAGTGCGAGACCTTCTCAAGGGACGAAAAGCAGTTTTCCCTTGTTTTGGGAGAGCTTACTCATGCAGATTAAAAAGTCGTTTTTCGACTTTACAGAGTAGTCTAAATTTAGGCTATTACATAGGCCACACCAGCAAACTGCAAAATCACATAAGCACAAGCATGTTCCTTGTCCAGAATAAATCTGCAAGTTTTAGCTAAAATTGTTGGCACCACCATAATTATAGTCATCCTGAAAGTTACACCTACAGCTACTTAAATCTAACAAGACAAGAATAAACATACTAAGTAGACTATCATGATCATTGCTTAATAATCTATAATTTATATATAATTTTTGGTTTCAATCAATTATTTTTTACACTATTGCAATATCTTTGTTTGTTTAGTTTGGCATTCATAAAATCTACTCAAATGACAGAAAAAAGCACAAGAAAAGCTCCATTCGGTCGTACAATGGACGTTCATAAAATTTAAACATGGAAATACTGTGAAATTCTACAATTTGGTCTGTAGGGAAGGTTCACACCTGAACCTCGGAAGCAGTTGGTCCGAATGATTATTTCTTGCAATATTTAAAACAAGAAGTGTTAAACTTTTAACACAAGTGATTGAAAAGTTTGCATATTTCAAATTGACCGTTTGTGGTCCGATGAATGAGCACTGGTAGGGTAACATACAAATTTAGGCTTTTTTGGCTAATAGACTTTCTAAAGGGGCCATGTTAGAACAAAAACAATTTTGAAAATTTTTTCTGTGCTCATTTTGTCACGAAAATTACTGACAAAGAGGTATAAAACAGGCTTCCATGGAAAGCTTAGCATAAATTAGAAATTTCAGGAAATGTTATAAAAATTATCGAGCACTGGTCAGGTGAGTCTACACATTTACTGGGTAGGTGAGTCTAATACATTTAGACATTTTTTGCTTTTTATTGTTTACTTTGGAATTATGTTTTTCTATAATAAGTTATATTATTCGCCGTTCTTTTTATTTTTTTTATATTTTACAAGGCAATTATTCTCTATTCTTTTTTTTTTGCCATTATTCTTTATCTGTATTTTTTGCCATAGTGATACTACGCCGCCACTCCACGGTGTATCGCTGGTCATTTTAAACACTGGAAATCTAAAAACAGTCCAACACCGGGATAAATTACGGTGTATGATTTTTTACGAAAGGACAGTAAAAGAATATGGCCTGGTGGACAACAGTTTATGATAAGACTTTTGTATACTTATCCTCTATCCCATTGGTACTTCTGCTTCTTATAGAGAAACATTAATTTTCCTTAATCTCTGTACCATGTTTATGATGTTACCTTAATCAATAACCCGACAATATGTTTTCATTTTACTGACCCCCCAACAAGAAAAAATTACAAATACCAAAACGGGGGTATAAACGGTTAATTTGAATATGCTATATATCGATCTTTCAAGGAGTAACATCTCATCAGTAGCATTTAAATCAAAACATTGGCAGGTCAGATTCCAAAACTTTTGAAATCGAAAAGTACTCAAAACCAAAAGCCAAGATTTAGTCATTCCAATTTTTATTTTTATTTAATCAAAAGGAAAACACTTTTGTTTTTCGTTTTGATAATGAAAAAGGAATCATTTTCACTTTGGTTTACAAAATGACAAACGGAAATATAAATAGCAGATTAAAACCAAATACAAATCAAACACATTTCCGTTTTTGTTGTTCAATTTTCATTTTGATTTTACAAAACAAGAAACAAAAATACATTCATTTTTCAATTTTTCGTTTTTAATTTCCTAACCAAAAAAAATAATACATTTTTGTTTTTCATTTTTTTTTTGTAATATTTAAAAAGGAACGAAAACATACACTTTTTTATTTTTTGTTTTAAACTCACCTGACCCGAAGGGTCATGTGAGTTATTGTCATCGTTAAGGGTCCGTCGTCCGTCCGTCCGTTTACTTTTCTTCAAAGATAATCTGCTCTTAACCCACTTAAGGGATTGCTTTGTACACTTCATCTTTAGGATGTTCTTTACCAAGTGTGTGAAATTTGTGCACACCGATAATCAAACGTGGCCGCCATTGCTAAAATAGAACAACGGGTTAGACCATAGGTTTTAGCTTATAGCTCAAAACGTAATATGGAGTAGGCATTGCCTAAATGCGAGCATAGCTAAAAGGGACTACGGTTTTTTTTTGTTCTAAATGTCGACATTCAGGGATATCGCTATCATTTAATTTCCAATATTTCCATTTGCTTATTTTGGGACGAGATGGTATGGGGCGATTAATCTTCGAGACACGTTAGTTTCGTACGTGCATATAACCAAGACGAAACAAGCAGCTTATGTGTATTTATTATTTTAAGAATATTATTTTCTTGTAAAAAACGCAATTTATTATTTTTTTAAGCATTATTTCTTTTCTTATAAATTATTTTAACATTCACTCCGGACCTGATTAAATGATAACCCTTTCCGGACCATAAAAAATCTAAATCAGCATTAGCAAATTTCTCGCGGGAACAAATACCGTAGAGCTCTCCGCTCGAGCGGGCACTTCGTGCCCGCTTGCGAGCTATGCTCGCTATAAAAGAAAGAGAAAATCCGAAGCCTACTTCTTTAGCATAAAAAGCTCTACAAAACTCTTCATTAGGTCAAAGTTGTGGGACGAACCCTTAGAGGAGTTATTTCCCCTTGATTGTCAAAACTGTCCGATCAACCGTTTAAGAGTTATTCCCCTTTAACTGTTTTTTTCTATCAATTTTAACTGATTTAAAAATATATATTCTCTGAAACTACTGAAGGGTTTGCTTAGAAACTTTCTACATTTGATCTTTGGGGTGTCCTCTACCAAGTTTGTGAAATTTATGCAAGCCGATGTCTTTAACCACTGAAGGGATTGCTTTGAAACTTTGTACACTTCATTTTTAGGATGTCCTCTACCAAGTTGTTGAAATTTGTGCACACCGACAAACCAACATGGCCGCCATGGCTAAAAATAGAACAGGGGGGGGCAGACCATTATTTTTAATTTAGAGCTCAAAAGTATAATAGATAGAGAAAATCTGAAGCAACCTTCCTTTTTCAGCATCAAAAGCTCTACAAAACTCTCCTTTAAGTCAAAGTTGTGTGACGACTCCTTATAGGAGTTATTTCCCCTTAATCATCAAAATTGGCCGTTTACACAGTTTTTGGATTCTATCTTGAAAACTGTAATTGCTAGAGAAAAAGTTAGATTGTGAATTAGAATTGTGAAGCTCATTGAGATCTACAAATTTACAATGATTTCAGGGTCAAAATTGTCAGATAACCCCTTTCTTTCCGTTGCATTGCAATGAATGTTTTCTTAGCAATAGGTTCATGTTTCTTGCCCCAAGAGAGGCTTGCAGCGTTGATATCCTCATCTTCCCTGTACACAAATTTTCTTGCAAGTCTATAAGAGGTAGTAGTAGGTAACCTATGTATTACTTCATGGAAATCAGAAGAAGTTAATCTCATTTTTCTACACTCTTTCCATTTTGAGTTTTTATATTGCCCACTTGTATGAATTTCAACTTCTGAAATATTTTCCACAGGCATGTTTTTTACAAAATTGAAAAACTCATCGGATGAACTATAATTATCAGTGTTCAGATAAATATATCTATATACATTAGGTATATTATCCCCACAAGCTGAGATTTCCTCAGTGGTTACGACATTTATGTCACTTTCCGGTGGAATAGAGGAGGTAGGCAACAACGAATATAATACAGGGTTATGTTCATTTCGAGAAACATTGCCAAGTTTTCCACAGAGACTATTAAAGAATGAACTTTGGTCAATTTCAATCTCAAGCTTTTTTCTCACATCTGTTTTTTGTTCATCTGAGCTACCATATTTTAATTTCTTAAATTTGATATCGCTGACAGGTTCATTCTCTAGTTTTCTTTTCAGTTCAACTTTTTTCCATTCGCAAGCCTTGGATGTTGTGGGGGCATCATCTGTGTTTTCCTCCAAATAGAACAACAATCCTGCAATATGTGTAGAGCTTTCACCTTTCCTGGAAAATACATTAAAAATATATAAAATAAGCCCATTAACATGATGAAGCTGAAAAGAATATACAAATTATTTTTTTAAGTAAGTGAAGTTTTTTAATTTTGTGTGTATTCCTTTTTTGGTTGTTTTTTGTTTAACCTAAAGACTGATTTAATTTGCTAATTGTTCTGATCAAGGACCTACATGTATATCCTTGTTCTGATAAGACATTAAACCAAGGTCCCATGTACAGGTAAATGTCACACCCTGTGCACGTAAAAAGGAACTTCATGCTACATATGTGCTTCTTGCATTTGTAAGACAGTAAATTAGGCTTTTTTTCAAAATATTCAACCCTTCATTATTTTACAGTGACAGTCAAATCAAGACATAACTACCAATCGGAGAGGGTAGCCGATATTGAGATGTGGAATAAGTGTATGCGACACAACAAACATAAACAAACAGCAATTTAAAAAATCACAACGGAAAACAGCACGTATTCTTTAACATGACCAGAGGTCACTTCTTGCCGTCTTACATGTACATTTGCCCAAGACTTATATTACAATACAAATTTATTTTGAAAATAAACTTAATTTACTGGGCCAAAGGCTGACTTACAAAATGTTTCATAGGCCTTGGTCATCGGTCTGCCCTCGGCTGGTTAATTTAATGGAAAATGATAAAAAGTGATCGAGTCTTGCTTACCCTGCTGGACAAGTACAGTGAGCCGACACTACCCTGGTTGACAAACTTGTATCTGTCTTAAATATTATCCACTGCATATAGGTACCATTTTTCATGGAAGGAAAGCACTTGGATCTGACATATGCATGTCCTGTTACAGTGAAATTTACCATGACTTTATGGATATATCCCTCCTTGTAAAAATTGAAGCCTCGGATAAATTGTCTGTAGCACTCATTTCTCCTTTTGTCGTTTGTCGTCTGTTCTACTGTAGATTAGATAATGTTCAACATTTTTGTGGGTAATGTTTGTAAGGTTTGACAAATTGCTACTCCACCCGGACTTGACTTCCGACATCAGTGGAATGGAATCAGTCTGGTCCAGTTCAGGCAGTTGATGTTCGTCAATCACATCATAATCACAAGAAATGTTGAAGCTGTGTTGCTTTAAATTCAGTTCATAAGCTCGACGAGCAATTTCAATTTTCGACCCCGATATTTTCTCGTTTGCTCTTCTTAAATAACTCTGGATTTATGCTTTAGTGAAGTTCAGAATATCTTCAACAGTTGTTTTTGAGTCTAGAGCGTCCATTGTTGACTCTAAGCGGAAGTGACCGATACCCGTATTCAGGGGTAGATAACTACGTTTGACAAGCGTTACGATCGATAACTCTGTTACGTGCAAGAAGGGAATAGGGGTTATGGTCCTTTAATAGTGAAAATAAGTGGGTTTTTTTTTTCGTGTATTTGACCTTTAGAATGAAAGTTGTTACAGATAGAGAAAAAATGTTGTTGCTTGCTTAAATCTTCAGTTCATTTCGCTCTTTAAACTTATCCATTAAGCTGAAGCTGTCAGATGACCCACTATAAAAGTTATGGCACGTAATTGTCAAGTTTTGGGTTATTGTCTTGCAGATTAAACCTATAAAAAATTCTAAAAAGCTGTTTGCTGGAATGTTTGGCTATATGTGCTCTACAAAAGCCTTCATTATAAGATGGATAGTGAATGATTATCATTTTTTGATGTTTTCACCTAAGGCACCCCAAATTATTTTCGTTCAATGGACGTAATGCTGTTTTTGTTCGTGTTAACCGGTTTTGTCGTTGCCTTTTCGGACTTGTGACACTCGAATGCCCAATTGGGGCCTCTTTCTTTTCTTCTTTCAATATACACCAGGTAAGAATAATATAACACATTCTGTCTATAGTAGATTGTGTTATTGCCAGTATAGTAATCTGGACCGGTAACCAATGCTTATAAAAGGTGCAACTTTAACAGAAATAAAATGAATAAGGAAAACAACAAAGTAATCTTGTAACATGAAAGAGAAAATGATATGCGAATTTCAAATCTAGCAATGTTATATATACCTTATTTTTATTTCTATATGAAGTTGAAGCTCCAAACAGTATATCAAAAAGTAGTCAAATATCAACCATTACATTCGAAGAGTTACCAAAAATCCTAATATGAAAACAATTATTGTTTTGACGTTTATGCTCAACAATAGGACTATATTATCAAAATAAGAACTAGGAATTATTCAGGTAAGAATAATATAACACATTCTGTCTATAGTAGATGGTGTTATTGCCAGTATAGTAATCTGGAAATATATCATATTATTGTTGACTGATCAGGAGGAAAACAGAATATTTGTTTCGACGAGGTACTTACTATTTCACGAGGTGCTAAAATGTTCAGTTGACATTCTTTTCCTTTCCAGCGTAAGCCAAGTTTTATTCGAATTAGCCAAAATTTGTTTCCCTACTTTAGTCATCCAAATTTATTTCACCGGGCGAGATTACTCTTAGTCACAAATTGAATGTGTTATGTAAGTAATAGTTATAATCTTAATAATAAAAGCAAATTGTATAAGATAAGTAAAATTTTTAATTTTGATATGATTACTAATAATGTTAAAAATCAGATTATAGCTAAAGGTAGTTTATTTTGAATTTGTATCCTGTTTTTTTTTTTTGGGGGGGGGGGGGGGGGGCATATAAGAAATAGAATATTTTTTTTCAGAAGTTGGGCTATATCAAACTGAAATGACGTTTTCCCACAGTGATGCAAAGCTGTATTGTAACTTGGTCGAACTTGAGAACATCCTACATGTATCATCAGCAGTTCCTCGACGCAGGCTTGCATGGATCGATGCATCTGTAGAATATACACAATGGGCAGAATATGCTAGTAATTTTTAAATCACATCTTTTTTTTTAAACGTATAGACATGTTATTTAAAAAACGAAAGGGTTCAATATCGGATAAATCATTGTGACTGCTTTAACACTCTCTCAGATTCAATAAAAATGCTGACTTCTGAGCGCTCACTATCTTCAGGACTTTGATAAATCATTGCTGAGCTTTATGGTCAACTAAATCTATTCTTGACATAAATGGTTTTTTTTTGTTAAATTATTTTATTTTGGTAATGATATCTTATGTAAATAAAAGTATAAGTACAGTTACCAGTACGTTAAAATGATGACAGAAGCAAAGAGGCACCCATGGGGCATTCGAGTGTCAAAAGTCCGAAAGGGTAACGACAAAACCGGTAAACACGAACAAGAAAAGCAGGTAAAAACAAACAGAAAACACATTATCAACCGAACGGAAAACAACAACGCGAACTCAAGTCGTAATGGGAGTAAAATAAACGCAGTTTCGCATTAGTGTTCACTTCTTAGAAATTGAAAATCAATTATAAGAGAAACATAAGCAGTGTAATGAACCCTTATCCTGACCCGATATCAAGCGACAAGTGATGATAACAGATGCTCCCCGGCCAAAGGCCAGGTGAGCTATTGCCATCACTTGGCGTTCGTCGTCGTCGTCCGTCGTCGTCGTTAACTTTTCTTCAAACTTCTTCTCCTCTGAAACGGTTGCACAGATTCGAACCAAATTTGGTCTGGTGGTACTTTAGGGTATCCTCCACAGAACTGATGTGGGGATATTTGATTGGTCGAAAAACATGGCCACCGTCGCTAAAAACAGACAAGGGGGGGGTCAGACTACTGTTTTTGGCTTGTAAATCAAAAAGTATAAAGGATAGATGAAATCTGATGCCACCTTACTGCTTCAGCATCAAAAGTTCTATAAAAGTCTCCATTTGTCAGATGACCCCTTATAGGGTTTTCATCCCCTTAAAGGTGAAAAAAAGCGTTTTTTCCATGTTTTTGCCCTATAGTATGAAAACTATTGCAGAAAGAGAAAAGCTGTTGCTTTCTTAAATGTTCAGCTCATTTAGCTCTATAAAAGTCTCCATAGGGTCGAAGTTGTCAAGTGACCCCTTATAGAGGTTACGGTCCCTGAAATAATGTTTTTTCATGCTTTTGGCCTATGGAATGAAAATTATTGCAGATAGAGAGAAGCTGTTGCTTGCTTAAATGTTCAGCTAATTTAGCTGTACAAAAGTCTCCATAGGGTCGAAGTTGTCAGATGACCACTTATAGGGGTTACGGCCCCTAAAATGATGTTATTTCATGTTTTTGGCCTATAGAAAGAAAACTATAGCAGATAGAGAAAAGCTGTTGCTTGCTTAAATGTTCGGTTAATTTAGCTCTACTAAAGTCTTAATAGGATCGAAGTTGTCAGATGACCCTTAAAAGGGGTTACGGCCCCTAAAATAACCTTTTTCATGTTTTTGGCCTTTAGAATGAAAACTATAGCAGATAGAGAAAATCTGTTGCTTGCTTAAATGTTCAGTTCATTTAGCTCTTCTAAAGTCTCAATAGAATCGAAGTTGTCAGATGACCCTTATTAGGGGTTACGGCCCCTAAAATAACCTTTTTCATGTTTTTGGCCTTTAGAATGAAAACTATAGCAGATAGAGAAAAGCTGTTGCTTGCTTAAATGTTTAGCTCATTTAGCTCTACAAAAGTCTCCATAGGGTCAAATTTGTCAAATACCCCTTATAGGGGTTACGGCCCCTAAAATAACCTTTTTCTTTTTTCATGTTTTTGGCCTATAGAATGAAAATTATAGCAGATAGAGAAAAGCTGTTGCTAGCTTAAATGTTCAGTTTAATTAGCTCTACAAAAGTCTGAATAGGATTGAAGTTGTCAGATGACCCTTAATAGGGGTTACGGCCCCTAAAGTTACCTTTTTCATGTTTTTTGCGATTAGAATGAAAACTATAGCAGATAGAGAAAAGCTGTTGCTTGCTTAAGTTTTCAGCGCATAAAGCTCTACAAAAATATCCATAGGGTCGAAGTTGTCAGATGAGCCCTTATAGGGTTTATGGCCCCTAAAATAACGGTTTTCCGTGTTTTTGGTCTATAGAATGAAAACTATAGTAGTTAAAGAAAAACTGTTGCTTGCTTAAATGTTCAGCTCATTTAGCTCTACAAAATATAGGGTTAACATCAATACCAGGTGAGCGATTTAGGATCCTGGGAGCCTCTTGTTAGTGTAGAAATACCATTGAACTCTCAAACGCAAGTAGTCTGAAAACTGGAAAGGACAACACAAAAGATAACGCATAACATAACAAAACACTCTTGTAAAGCATATGAAACAAAAATCATTCTTTTTTTTTCAAATTATTATTTGTTACTTTGTAGGAACATACGTTTTCAAAAATAAGTCTGAATTGAATATTAAAGAGACTGATGCCCAAGATCTTTTTGGTTGGTGCTTGGAAAATTGCAATGGAACTTATTTCGGATTACAGGTTATTATTCAAATTAAATACCAAACTTTTCCTACAGAACCTCATTCATAACCATTGAGTATTTGCTCTTGTAAGGAATGCAAATGATTCTAAATGAACTGGTTTGCAATTTAAAATGTCATTTGTTTAACACCTATAGAAAAAAGTAATTAAATTATCTAAAATATGTTAAAACATAAACTTTACCTCAATTTATTGTTTGATTTTAAAAAAAATCCATTTTCTATATATTGTGCTATATAACTTGTACAGTCGAAATTATACAGGTTAGGAAGCAACCATTTGATTTTAAGGGGGGGGGGGGCTGTGGAATTTTTTTTCGTCCTGCTTTTTATTTTTGAAAAGAACCGAGCCAGGATTCTTTTTAATGCTATTACAAATATTGTGAGCTAGAAAATATCCTCCTGTCTTTTAATTTCGAATCTAATCATAGTCCCCAATAGAAATCAAATGGTCGCTCCATGATAACTTGTATGTTTTGGTTGTACAAGTTATAACATGTACTAAAAGTATATAACGTGTACGTGTAAATTACAATTTGAACACAACATATATTCAAGTATTATAGGAGACATTCTACTTGAGAAAGACTCTAGACCAAAAGGAAATCTAGTTTAAATATGTAATATGTCCTAAACTGAACTAAAAAAAACATTTAAAAGACTTTTCAAACCATTAAAACAGCATATTAAACAAATACTTTTGTAATAAAAATTACAAATACCAAAAACGCGGGTATGAACGGTTAATTTGGATATGCTATATATCGATATTTCAAGGAGTAACCTCTCATCAGTAGCATTTAAATCGAAACATTGGAAGGTCAAATTCCAAAACTGTTGAACACGAAAAGTACTCAAAACCAAAACTTTCAAACAAGGATGCCAAATCCAGCACCGAGGATATCGACCATGTGCATTACAAGGAAAGAAACCTGGTGTTTTAAACAATTTTGAATTTAAAAAAACGAAAATTTCAGCGACAATAATATTAGAAATATTATGGTAAATCATGTCAGACAAGTCTGACTACCAGGCTTGTGATTACCATCGGGGACCTCTGGTCCACCAGCAGCGGTTATCGCCCAGTGGTTTCAAAATTACAAATACCCAAAACGCGGGTATGAACGGTTAATCTCTCATCAGTAGCATTTAAATAAAAACATTGGAAGGTCAAATTCCAAAACTGTTGAAAACGAAAAGTACTCAAAACCAAAACGTTCGAACAAGGAAGCCAAATCCATCACCGATGATATCGACCATGTGCATTACAAGGAAAGAAACCTGGTGTTTTAAACAATTTTGAATTTAAAAAAAAAGGAAATTTCAGCGACAAAAATATTAGAAATATTATGGTAAATCGTGTCAGACAAGTCTGACTACCAGGCTTGTGATTACCATCGGGGACCTCTGGTCCACCAGCAGCGGTTATCGCCCAGTGGTTTCAAAATTACAAATACCAAAAACGCGGGTATGAACGGTTAATTTGGATATGCTATATATCGATATTTCAAGGAGTAACCTCTCATCAGTAGCATTTAAATAAAAACATTGGAAGGTCAAATTCCAAAACTGTTGAAAACGAAAAGTACTCAAAACCAAAACGTTCGAACAAGGAATCCGAATCCAGCACCGAGGATATCGACCATGTGCATTACAAGGAAAGAAACCTGGTATTTTAAACAATTTTGAATTTAAAAAAAACTGAAATTTCAGCGACAAAAATATTAGATATTATGGTAAATCGTGTCAAACAAGTCTGACTACCAGGCTTGTAAAATTGTAATAAAGAGATGATATTTTATTTAGAAAATAATTTCAACGAAAAGTATTTGAAGATTTGGCTTAAATGTTTAAAACGAAATGGTAATAAAAATGAATATTATTTGTCGTGTCATAATAAAACCAAACGTCGAATACTTTTATCTTAATCTTGATTAAATGATCTCAAACTTATGATTGATCTCGGTAAATACAGGAATATTCCTAGAGATTAAAAAGGCTGTGCAGTAGACTTGACAATTAATCACACTTTCTTAATTAAATGTAGTAGTAAAAATCTCATATTTGAATAATGTAGAAACCTTTGAAATTATATTATTAACTTAAACTGATCCAGCTACAACTGAATAAATTTAGACTTTTACTTCTTTGATAGTTTAAGTTAAAGGTTCATTTTATTAAGTTAAGTGTCAAAATTTGTTGATTTATTTTCACAATTAGTTAAATTTTAAAATCACAAATGGTAAATGAACTAAAACTTTTCTTCAATATTCTACTCCTCTAACCTCCTTTTACAAAGAATCACTGATTTTAAATTCCTTATGGAGATTTCCGATTGTTTGTCGTCATTATTTTTCTTAGAAAACTACTGGTCATTATTGTGGAAATCATCCTACTTCAGTTCAGGAAAAATAGTGATCCAGTCGAGATCATGCATCCTTGCACAAAACAAAGAATCATTTTTATATATCTTATGCATGTTATGTATATATAGAACCGATAATATTTATCGGCCTTAAAATGAATAAAGAAAATACACGAATCAAATATTTTACATTGACTAGTATATAACACTAATGAAATGATAAGATTTGGCAATCTAAGCGCAATTGAGCCAACTGAAATTTTATTTTGTCCTGATTAGGATATAAAACCAATATTGAAAGAGCAATTGTCAGAGCGCTTGTATTTTCATACAGGTATAAATAACTTTATCAGCTTGGCTATTATAAAAAATAATATTACTAACAATGATATACCTAATTGTAGATGTATGGTAGTCTTAGTTTTACACAATGACGCATTTCAACAAAAAATCCAACACTAAAATTCTCATTGTTCGAATTTGTTTATATATCTTATCAGGATGGCAAATGTGCTTGTTTGATGTTTTCTCCATTCGAACATCAATCAAAGATTGAACGTTTAGGAAACACGAAACCATGCTCAAGAGGATTAGCTCTGTGTGGAAGAAGTTATGAACTTGGTTTTGCTGTGTTCAGTCGAGGTATGATAAAAATGTTCCATTCATCCATGTTAGTAGGGGTTAGAAAACTTTAAAATATATATAACAATGATAAAGTAACCGTTTCTCAAACTGCTCGCTTCAGTTAAAATGAGATATGTAATAAATAAACGTAGGTTTGCGGGAGCCTGAATCGCTATACGACTTCCACAGTTTGATACCATGGAAAAGGGGATACGAAGGAAAAACAATGTAGTGAAACAAATTAAAGCAAAGGTAAAACCATTTCATTGCTGTTCGTTATTCTTACGTCTCAAAGATGTCTTCAATTTGGAGCAAAATCGCACTTCGCTGCCAATTATCAAATCAAATCAAAGTTACAACAAACTTGACGGCCACACAATTTTTACGCCCGACGTCTGCCGCTTGTTTCTTCTACTGTGTAACTGGCATTCTTCATGAATGGTAAATGTTTTGCTAAAAACATCATTTTTCGCGGTTTATTTTAGATTTTTAATACTGTTATACCTTATTTATATAGGTGCATTTAACAGTCTGTCAAAAGTATATGTAAATTTTTAAATGGCGGCCACATTTGAAATATTATAAAATATATTCTGAACATTTCAAGGCAAGCCTTTTATGATAATTTGGATATTATGATGATTTGGCAGAATTTACGCATGCCCGGATTTAGGTTACGAGGAACACCAAAACAAGTTAAACATTCAAGCAAACAGTAGTTTCAAAGAATTTTATGCATGGTAGACATTTAAAAGGTTCCATTGTACACTAATTTCAAACGACAAAAAAATGTAATTGATTGTCGAAAGCTTATTTCTACTTTTTTTAACCATGGAAATGAACATGTTCCTTTCCATTAATGGTTTAATTGATTTTATTCAAAAAGGTCTACCAGAAAAATGTCCATTAGAAAAAATAACACAAAAATCATTTTTCATGGTTTTCAGGAGTTGTCATTCTTTTATGTATTTGAGCAAAACCCGTTCTCAGAAAGAAATTTGTTTCATTTAAATAATGTGATTATGGCCCTAATGGATACATTTTGTAAGAGTTTTGTTTGGAGGAGCAATCATACCGGTAAAATAATAATGAAATTATATTTTCTTTTAAAAATAACATTTTATAGAACATGAGAATTGAGCATTAGTAAAGCATACAATCTTTTGAATGGACTTTGTTTACCTGACAAGTTTGTTTACACCGAACTTGTTGATTGTAGTGTAAAGAGTTCAATTTCAGTCGTTATCTTTAATGCCGAACCAGTAGTGTCAAGTATATTAACTCTTGATTCAACGGGACACGATCTTGATTTTTACTAGAAGAAGAATATACTGAATTTCTTAGACTACTGGACACTAAAAGTCTTTGAGAGTCCAGTAAATTTAGTAGTTGTCAAGTACATATAGGATTTGTCTGTTTCAGTAGTAGATGTTTCAGTAGTAGATGTTCTTTTATTGGAGTTAAGTGGTATGTTAAGATGGAAACAATCAAGATTTTCACAAAAATGAATACGACATATCATCTTCAGGTTACCTTACAAAGTTTCATTCGAATTCCAACACATACCGAAAATGTTATTTTCTATTGTTTTTGGTCTGGAAGTACAGATGAAAGATTTTGTCTCTGTTGTACTATTACTGCTTTTTCTATTGGTATGAACAAGCATTGTTCTCTGGCATTTGATACGTTAGGGAGCAGGGAGCAACAATCTGATTTTTATTGAGGATATTGTTTCTTGTCCACCCTATGTTTTTCATTTTTTCAATTTGCTTTATATTTTAGAGCCAAAAACACACCGTACAACCGGATTACTTCATTTTGGTGAAGTGCATTGAGACACGATGAAATGAGCTCATAACAATTTGAGACAAAATTATAATCACCATCTTCAATGTGAATTTTTGAGTTTTTTTTCAATGTAATGCGATTGTTTCAATCAAAGAAACTTTAGAATATATATAAAAGTGATTATATAAAATTATTTCAAGTCACATTTATGAAAAAAGTCAGGTAATTTTTGAAAAGCTGACGATTTTTTGTGCAAATGTATCTTTTTCTTCTATTACAAGACGATTTTACAATATTCTATATACTTATTCAAGAAATTATTTTTTCTATATATAGGATATTCATTTTTCTTAATTCCTATGCTTCAATCTCCTCTTACAATGTCGATTAATACAAGTTTGCATCTTTTTTGGATATATATTACCTGAAAAAAAAAACACTATGAAATGCATTATGCCATGATGAAGTCAAGTTTATTTACACAATATATGAAATGCAATCATTAAAAATCGTCTTATATAATCATTTTACTTTCAAATTGGTTGTTGAAGTATTTTTCTGTCATTTACTCTTATAAGATTTTTGAATATAAAAATTCATTTCGTTTATGCCGAAAACGGCAAATTGAAACGTTGTTTTATAAGGGAACAACCATTTGATTTTTAGCGACTTTTGATCTAATGTGGTTATTAGGTAAAAAAATACCTGCATTAAAATTAACTAAAAATGAGCTATGACCTTTAAGCATTTAAGAAGCGACCATGCAACAAAAGGGTGATGGCTACATTGGTCCCATCAATATGCGCTTGTAGACTTGTTACAGAGACTGGCTTTTGCCCCCCCCCCCCGCTGCAACGCGGAGCGGGGACATAGAAATACCGGTGTCTGTCCGTCCGTGTGTGCGTCCGTCACACTTTATTCCGTTACAGATTTCATAGCAACAACTATTTGTAGGCTTTCAATATTTGGTATGCAACTTCAGGTAGGTGTCTTATTTGGCAAATTGCGTTTTCCTACTTCTTTGTTAACGAGTGGACTTAAAAAAAATTAAGGGACAAAATGTTAAGATTTTCGTAACAAATTTCTCAGCTACGTAGGAAAATGGGTTAATTTTCGCAACAGATTTCTCAGCTACTACTATACGTAGGCTATCGATCTCTGGTATGCAGCTTCATGTAGGGGTCTCATATGGTTGGATGCCTTTCCAGATCTGTGGCTTACCTACCTCCTTTTTAACGAGTGGATTTCTCAGCTACTTCTCAGTTTCTTTTTATGTATGCAGCCCCTGGTAAGGGTCTTGCATGATTGGATGAGTTTTCAGGTCTGTAACTTATAATATTCTGCCTGTTAAGCGAATGGAATAGAATGTTTGCCACTCGGCGGGGGCCAAAGATTCCCGTTCTTGTTAACAGATATATCAAAGCTTTAAAGGGGTATTTACAAGACGATCCTATTTTTCCATCTAGAAGAAGCAAGTGTGTACAATTGCTGCTTTCAAATATCGTTAAATGCGAATAAAGACAAACCGAAAGACATATAATCATCACCACAAATAATCCACAAAATAAACAATAAGACACTCCAACTAATCCACAATCCACTCTTGTCGAACTGAAAGTGAACTCAGGGGCTCCGGAAGAGTAATAAGTACTTATCTTGACTGGTCTTTTTTGCAAATACCCTCAACGCATTAAAAATATGTTTAATACACCGAATATCGAATAAAACAATTCTAAAAAGTCTGACATTGGGAAGGTAACTAACAAACCTAATTACATACGGGTGCAATGGAAACAAAAATCTGAGATTAAACATGTTGTCTCGTATTACATGACGTTGGACATTGCTAAATCTTTGAAGGGACGAATAATATAAATTCTAAAATTTTCATCATGGTGGAATGTTATAGAGGATATATAACGGCTTCATAACAGGTATTCATAAAGCAGGCATTTTCTTAATTTAGGCATTACTAGCTATAGAATGACTAGAATTTTCAGTCATTTAACAAAATGCCTAGAAAAAAAAGTCAGGAGATTTAACAAACACTATAGAGTAATGCAACTATCAATAAGAAATGTCAATATGATATGCAGAATTTGACCTGTCAGAAATCCTGAATATAACAAGAAAAGTTTATATGACTTGTCCTACACCATACCACTTTTTTCCACAATCACTGAAAGTCATGAAGTTGACATTAAAAGGTTTAATCATTTTACAATGATTTTTTATAAAGCTATGTGCATGAATTCAAATCGTTCATACCCGTGTTTTGGTATTTGTAATTATGAAAGCTTACTTCAATTTTAGAAAAACTGAATTTAATCTTTCAGAAGGGCGAACGAATCCATGGACACACCAACTGACGGACAAATGGACTAAACACCACTATGCTGTCTATACAGTTAGCCGCCTTCAACGAGTCAAGTAGGTGCTGCTCGCCATTTTGCAATGGGCCCAAGGTCAAAATAATAAGCATACAATTCGAATCCAGTCATCAAATAGTCAAAGTCCCTTAAGAAAGATCCCTTCTTAAACAAAGAACAGAAAACATCAAAACGACAAGTACAAACAAAAGCTTTGTCAAGTAGCGTCAAATGACGTCATACTTTTTGTAGTTTTTTATGTGTAAGCATCACTTACAATATATCATATTCTAATCAATGATTAAAAAAAAGTTACGGACATTTATTTGATATTTGAGCTATTGGACAAGTCTGTCTTCTATTTTTGTTTTTAATTTTAAGATGGCATTAAACTATAATTATAACATGTAATAAATAAATGGCAAGTAAACGAAAGAAGTTACCAGACATAAGTTAAAATTTTTCCTGTTTGAGGGTTTTTTGTTATAAACTAAGGCAATTTCTAAAGACGTTTAGCCGACTATGGATAAATCACAACTACAGCCTATTATCTCAAAAACAGAAGTACAACACAGTTTTATCCATATTATATTTTACCTCTGATATGTTTTTCGTCTAATAAAGAATAATCAGAGGCCCTCTAGCAAGGAAAGAATGCATCTTCATGTCATGAAAGTTATTGTTCTTTTATTCGAAAACAAAATTATGGGTACCTGTTGTTTAACCTTTTACAGATATTGTGTCCCAAATGTAAAACTGGGTCTAGTTTAAAAGTATCGATTGGAATTGTGGACATAGAATGATATTTAAAATATTCTTAAACATTTCAAGCCCAAAGCTTTCAATATAAAAATAAAAACATGCCACCAAATCCTGGACGAATACGCGGAAGAGGAAAGGGCCCGACTGGAACGAAATGGAGGAAAAAATTATGGATGATCATTCCAGTTCCAAATTTTATCATTTCCTTTTATTATTTTTTGAAACAAGAAAATTATGAATAGAGAATTATTGTGGGTACTAGTCTTTCTCCTGCTGCATGTTAATTAAAAAAAGGTGCTTCGATAGAAAAAGATGGTAACACGAATAGCGCGATCTTTATACGATCAGTCCCGATTATGAAACTATCCATAATGGTGTTTTCATCGGGGTCTAAAACGGGATAGTGTGACGCCAACATTAACAAAATGCCTGAATTAAAAAAGAGTGTATATTAGAGTAGAATCGATCAAATTTGAACCAAAACTGTATTCCAATTATTTAATAGTCTTTTACACAACATTGATGCATTGGCATAATTTCATTATGAAAATTTAGATTAAGAAAGTATTAAACTCAAATTAAAGGCATGCATTTCACAGTGTCTTCCATGGTGACTTTTTGGCGCATCATTGTGTCATAGGATTGCATCACACCGTGTCACATTTTTTTTTTACCATACTGTTTTGTTTGAATAATACATAAAACAAACTAAAGATTTATATTTCTATTTGACACACATAGACAGCTTAATGAATGAAGTATACATGTACAACAAAGCAGCTAGTTTAACAACTACTTTCGTGATAAAACGTTGTTCGAGCATTTTTTTGCAAATGTTTGAATTATGGCTTATATACGTTTTTTTTTCTGATAAAACAGCATATGGAAGTGAAATTTTGTCAATACATACATTATATGAATCAAAACCAATTTTTTTTGTTACAGATTTGATACGAAATAGCTTATTTGAAACATGAAATTTGGACAAAACTTAAATATGCTACACGTGGTCTCAACTTGTTATGAACTCATTTCATCGTGTCTTAATTATGCACTTCACCAAAATGAATTAATCCGGTTGTACCTTATGTTCACACCATGCTCCATTTTGATTTCTTTGAGATTTTTAATTTCAAATTTCCCCATAGCTTTCCCCATAAAAAATTTAATGGTTTCTTCCTTTTTGATACATATCTTGATTTGAAACTGGAGAGGTTATTATAGATTGAACACCCTTCACTACATGAAGTAGGCGCTTATGTGAAAATAACTATCATGTGACCATAAAATTCACTCTTTATTCTCGTTTCATGATCAATTTGCCTCCATTATGATCATGACTTATTTTTTAGTTGTGACGTGATTGAAAAGCTCAATTATGTGAAACCTATTTCGTCGTCCGTCGGGAGTTGATGGGATCTGGTTCTATTTTTTTATTTAGTGTTTCTTGTCTATGGTTAAGAAAGATGTCTGCACATTTTGTCTGTTTTATATATGTTTTTTGATACTTTCTTTCATGTAATTTACCATCAAAAACGTTTCTTTTTAATCAAGACCACAATTATCTTTCATTTTTTGGTGAGTAGTTCTAGTTAGGGAGCGACCATTTGATTTTTATGGGGGGGGCTATGGTGAAATTTGAAATAAAAAGGCAGGATGGCAAAAGTCCAGAATAAAAAGGCAGGACAGTGCTTCGAGTTAAAAAAAAAGGCAGGATGGTATTTTTGACTAAAAAATTATAGTTGCTTTAAAAAAAAATTGCGCGCACAAGCGCGCCAAAAAATCCAGGCTAATTTTTTTCCGAAAATAAAAAGGCAGGACGAAGAAAATATCCATAGCCTCCCCCCATAAAAAAAAAATGGTTGCTCCCTTACAAACATTGACGACCTTCTTCCGACCACCGTCTTTTGATGTCAGTAACTGAAGTTTCAAATTTGCAAATGTATAGCATTTGTTGTCATTTGGGGTAAATGATACGTATTTATCTGAGTGATATTCATGATATAAGCATGCATTGAATCTTTAGAAAGGAATAATATCTGGTCGGAAATGGGATGTTTCATGTACAATTACTATTAATACAGGCATTAAAAGTCAAAACCGACTACCAAAAAACGACCAAATTATTAACGTTCAAGCCAAGCATTGAACCAAAAGTAAAATGTTTGTGTCATTTGAAAGCTAACTTAAGGTAGTACAGTGGTTTAACACTGATCATCTTTTCTGGGGATGTCACTTATTGTACGCTAACTAAAATTATTGCTATTCAACTATTTTCCCATTTTTTCAAAAGAAATGACTGTGTGAAATTCCTTGTACATTAAAACCCCACAAAGTCTACATTATGTACCGAATGCATGCTTGTTATGAATACAACATTTAATCTACATGTATTCATCGAAGTTTTACAGTGTGAACGCATTGTTGTTAATGTTAGTGCGCAATGTTAGTGCGGGCGACATTTATACTACGATGACTTTTGCTGCTCAGTGTGAACGCGGCTTTAGATACAGATACGTTTAATTTGATTTAATAAAGAAATTTCTTAAATTAGGAATACAAATTACAACAAAGTTCTAGGCAATGACTTCCGATACGCCTGACGCACGTGTCGTCTATTCAAGACTATTCATATGCTTTCTACCCGGAGTCAAAGAGGCACCAATGGGGCATTCGAGTGTCAAAAGTCCGGAAGGGCAACGACGAAACCGGCAAACACGAACAGCATGTAGAAACACAAAACACAAAAATAAACCGGACGGAAATCAACAACGCGAACTCAAGTCGTAACAGGAGTGAACTCGATTGATCCAGAAGAGTAAGCGGTTCCTGCCTGCTATAGCACACCCGTCGTGTTCAGTGTGTCAAATCCGATAAAGGAAGACAACACATGTTTCTACGACAAACCTTCAAGAGGTAGAAATCCCATATTTGTTTACGAGTGACAGATTGAAAATGTTAAACACTGTATGAATATGAAGAACTTAAAAAATAAAACAAAAATATGTCGAAAAAGACAATTATGATTTAGATTTAACTAGACCTTGGGTAGGAAAAACCTCACACTTTTGTCATATTTTAAGAGTCAACTATGATTAACAATTTAAATACAGTTCTTTTCACTGTAACCCCCTATTTTTGTAATTTAAAATACAAATACTAAAACGACTATAAGAACGGTTCATTTGGTTATGCTTTATATGCATATTTAAAGGAGTAATTTCTCATCAGCAGCATTTCAATCAAAACATTAAACGGTAAAAAAGTGTTTACAAGTTCATGTTATTTCGTTATATTTTTTGCACACAAACATAGCTAATGATACACCTTTTTAAAAGTTCAATGAAAGTCTTTTCCCGCGTAGTTATGAACCTCACTATTTCGAAAAGAGTTTAATATGCTATATGTTTTTACCTTATTATGTACCTTACCCGATCATCTGCTTATCAAAGATTGATGATTTCCAAATTGAACAGCGAACTTTCCAAAATCAATTGGAAAAAGTCAGTTAATATATAATATTTTTCTTATAATCAAATCATAAAAACTGACACCCGACAGTAGCATCCTTTACAAAATAGTACATAAATGTGTTTAAATGATGGTCAAGCTGAATTAACCATAAAACCTGGTTTAACCCACCATTTCGTTTGAAATACCTGTACCAAGTCAGGACCATTGCGATCCACCAATTCTCCGGTATGACTGATTCGTTTTTGTCATTTTGTCTGGACTATTAGATTGATCATTCAAGTTCGGTAGTTTGTTATTACCTTTATTATGAGCATATAATAAACTATAACACACTTTTTATGAAAAATGTTGTTTTTCTCTTTTTTTTCCATTCACATTTTCAGTTGACACTCTTTTTCACAGGAGCATTTAGTTTCTTTTTTCTCAAAAATATCTTGTATATCTTCTTCTCGATTGTGTTTTCTTATGTATAGAGATCCCAGCTCAGCAAGTTTGTTATTACCTCAATTTTCAGTTAAAACATTTGCAATTGTAGTGAAAAATATACAATGCTTTGCATTTGCAATTAAAACATTTCCACTTTTTCACATGTGTAGTTACAACAGTTACCCTTCTTTACATCTGCAGATAAAACATTTACAACTCTTTTGATTTACAGTGGATTTGCCAGATATATCAGGTGTAGGGAATTGTCTTACCTATCGTCACAGTTTCCTAAGTTCAGGATTTTTTGTGAGGCCATGTTCGAACAATTATACATTTCTATGCCGTGGGTATAAAGGTATATTGTTTAATCCAGTTTAATTCAGAAAAGCGCTTCACACGCAGTGAAATTTGGCTAGTGTACATTTATTAAATCATATCAATATGTGGATCGTGTCTTTCTGGCACATATTCCATTATCTTTTTAATTTACAATAAAACATAAATATAAAATCACAAAGATACAAGTAATTAGCAATCAAGTCGTATCGAGAGTGAACTCTTTTGAACAGGAAGGGTAAATGTAATTGTGTTTTTCACATTACAAAATTTAAAATTTATCAGCAAAAAACATTTTATAGTCCATTTGAAAGTTGAGTAAACAGGATTTGATCATGTTTTCTCCAGATTTTTTTCCTATATACTCGTACATGTATTTTTAAACAAACATAACAGTTTCATGTACATGTATATTACAGTAAAAGATAGGGAAGATTTTTTTTATCTTGGGTCATCTGAGACCAAGTACTGGCCGTCCATAGCCGGGTGCAAATCTCCAAATTATACAGTGACCTATTCGTTTTTGATGAAACACCTTGTCGGCGCACTTGGTAGTTTTAAAACTTTTGATGAGACTTGGCTGGGAAATATTCGCAGCAACAAGACAATCAGTCCGTCAGGTAAAGCATAAAGACAATGTCGGCAAACTACATGCTGTAATTATTTAGTTTTTAATTGTTTACTAGTTTAAGAAGCAGAAAAGTACCAATGGGGCATTCGATTGTCAACAGGGCACCGACAAACCGGTAAACACTAACAAAAACAGCACGAAGAAACGCAAAACACAAAATCAACCGAACAGAAATCAACAACGCGAACTCAAGTCGTAGCAAAAGTGAACTCAGTTGCTCCGGAAGAGTAAGCTGTTCTTGCTTACTATAGCACACCCGTCATGTTGCTAATTTCCTATTCAGTGTGTTAAAGATCAGCATAATTATTGTAATAAGCTCGTCATATCCTGTCTTTGTTTCTTTTACGTACGAGCGTACATTAAAGATACTTCCACATATTTGACAATAAAACGCTCGAAAGTACACTGAATCTTAAGATTTTTGTTAATAGTTCTCAGGCTTTGCGGTGCATTCAGTAAAACTCACAATTTTAACAGGTATTTTGGAATTAAACAACAGTAATCAAGCTGACCGACTCTAAGATTTATTTTTTTTTGGGGGGGGGGGGGGCTGTTTATTTTTGCTTCGCCGATTACTTATGATTAAGAAAGTTAGATTCACTTAATTGACAACAAATTAGGGCAGTGATTTAGTTTTGTTCTATAATCATGATACAACCACATGTGTAATATGTATTTTAGAAACAAATGCTACCTACTGTTTGGCTGTAGAGTTTCACGATGATGGCACGATAAACAGAGTTGTCAGAGAATGTACGGAGCGCTTACCTGCGTTATGCAAACGTGGCTAAAATGGTTTAATTGCTGAACCAACACCAATAACGTTGTGAAATAAGATGGTCAAGGCAATGTTTCAACATTCAAAGTGTAAAAATAGACCACAACTATATGTTCAAAGTTAAAAGTACATGTACATATTTATTTTGATTTTGTGAAACCATGCAGTCTTTTCTGAAATTTATTATTTTGTTTTGTAAAACTGTGTTAATTTATATAATGCCTTTTTAATGATAATATTCATGTGTATAGTAATTTTAAGTTTATTTTTTGCATAAACAATATTAGCTTCAAACTTATTAGTTTTCTTTGAATTTTCTTTTTTATTGTTTGTTATGCTCTCATTTTTGTCTCGCCTGCGAAGCAGAGCGGGACATAGGTGTTACTGTACCGGCGGCGGCGGCGGCGACGGCGGCGTTAACTTTTTGGAAAAGTTTTATGAGCACCTCCATATCTCAAGAACTATAGGTCTTTGGTTGATGAAACTTGGTATGCATATGCCCCAGTAGTAGCTTAGTACAGTTGGATCCCCATCTTTTGACCTTGACCTTGATTTTCTGGTTGAGTGACTTTGACAATTTTCAATACGTATAAAAGCAATGGAAAAGTTTTGCAAGCACCTCCATATCTCAAGAACTATAGGTCCTTGGTTGATGAAACTTGGTATGCATATGCCCCAGTAGTAGCTTAGTACAGTTGCATCCCCATCTTTTGACCTTGACCTTGATTTTCCGGTTGAGTGACTTTGACAATTTTCAATACATATAATAGCAATGGAAAAGTTTTTCGAGCACCTCCATATCTCAAGAACTATAGGTCCTAGGTTGATGAAACTTTGTATGCATATGCCCCAGTAGTGGCTAAGCAAAGTTGCATCTCCATCTTTTGACCTTGACCTTGATTTTCCGGTTGAGTGACTTTGACAATTTTCAATACATATAATAGCAATGGAAACGTTTTGCGAGCACCTCCATATCTCAAGAACTATAGGTCCTAGGTTGATGAAACTTGGTATGCATATGCCCCAGTAGTAGCGTAGTACAGTTGCATCCCCATCTTTTGACCTTGACCTTGATTTTCCGGTTGAGTGACTTCTATTATTTTTATTGCATATATTTGCAATGTTTAAGTTCTATAAACATCTTTTGTTCTCAGAAACTGAAAATCCATGTAAATTCAAAATATAGTTGAAGTAAGAAAGAATAATTGTTTCTGATGGTGCCGACAGGCGAGACATACTTTAGTGTTAACTCTTGTTTCCTATTGACTTTTTATAACAATTGAATTTAAACATTTAATTATTTAATTATTTTGATTTAAAATAGTATTATTTTGCATTTAATATCTATACTCCAAAAGTGCATATAAGTTCTACCAAGCTAAGAACAAAGATTTATTTATTGTGTTGTTAAGCATTTTATATGCCATTTGTAGTAATACCCATACCTTATTGTTTTCTTAAGATTCATGTCACAAGGAACAGACGCCAATTTAAAGCAATAGTAGAAATGTTCAGGCATAATATAAGTTTGTATTGATCCTACAAATTGTCCTGTTTTATGATATTTTCCTCTTTTTATTTATCTGTTCTTGAATTTGTTTTTCTTTCACGATCTGACAATCGCCGTTCTTTTATTTGTTATAACCTTACATTATATCCGCGTACATGTAACTTATCTCCAATGTAGCATTATGTTATAAAATTTGCAAATTACAGTATTAACAATTGATCCACTTCAAAGAATCTTAACTATTACCTCAAGTTCATTGAACTAGATGATAATGAATACTCGACAAAAGTTCATTTGGTTTGTAATAAAGTATAATAAATCTCACTTATCGTTTGAGTTGAAAAATTTAGCTCATCAATTCATACTTGTAAGAAGTAATTTTAAAGTTAAAGATCCTAAGTGAGCACGCTTGTATACCACATATCTTCCCATCTTAAACAGGGAAGTTCTATTTTGAGTTAGGAATTAAAATCATAACGCTTTCATACCAAATATCAAAAGACTACAACGGACGGTCGGACGAACAGATGGACGGACGAATGGACGAACAGACTGACAGACGAACCAACCAAAAACATTATACCCTTCGTTCCTTTGTTGCTTGGGGTATAATTTACATACGTTCTTAATTATTTTATTACTTGTCATGCTTTGGTTTAAAATTTGAGAATATAATCATTTTTTAAGTGTTTGTCGTTTGTTTTTTTTAATCCTTTTAGATACTCAAAACATTGTTATAAATAATGCATTTAAGAAATAACGCTTGGTAAAACAAAATTTTGAAATGTTTTAAATGATGTCGAAATGTCACAGTTACAACAAATTCAATTAACAATAGTAAAACATTCAAAATACGATTTTATTTAAAATGGTTAAGCATAGACAATAGAGCACACTTTATTTAAACTTTTAAAAACAAAAATTGATAGAGCTGCATTATGCAAGATAATAATTTGTTTTCATACATTAATCAATCAAAGAGGAAGGCATCTCCAAATTTCAAGAAATCAAAACGTTGTTTTTTAGGTAATTCTGATATTAAAAAATCACCTTTGTTCAACTGATCGAAACATAAACATTAAGTGGAACATTTCATATTTAATGTTCTAAAATTTCGAAAACGAGAACTATAGTATTAAACGTCAAGTTTCCGTTCCAATAACACTTCATACAAAATATATAATTGACTTCCTCATTCATATCAAAATAACTGGGATATGAGAAAATAATATCGTTTCAAATAAAAAATAAAGTTGTATTTATATTATTATATTTGTAACCATAACATGTGTTTAATTTGTTTGACGTATTATTCATCTTTATCATATAATAGCAACCCTAATATAAAATTTGTCATTTGAATTGTGTATTTTTATTTTAGACCTGAACCATGTATTGTACACGTCAACGACGAAAAACGTTGCAACGTCAAAACCGCCGTATCCGTGCTCGAAACTGGTTCAACTTTTGCACAACTAATGCTGAACGTTAACTAACCCCAATTATGAATTTGATCTTAAAAAGGCAATCAATGCCAGAAAAATGTTTTCGAAATTTAGCGGCCATGCAATGTTAACATTTAAATAAGCACAAAATCGCTTTATCATCGCCCTAAAGATCAAAATTTTTTTTTCACTTTTGAACTGTTCAATTTGTGTAACCTGGTCGTTTTCATTTAAATCCGTGTTCAGTAACTTTTAAAGAAGTCAACCTCACGTTTTCTTTATAAATTTTTGTATCGTTTCTTTTTGTGCCTAGTATATATATGCATGTTCTGGACCACACGAGTATCTGGACCATACTCATATGGCCGGACTGCACGCGTAAGTCGGACCATATGAGTATGGTCCAGATATTTGGACCATATGATTATTTTTTGTAGAAAATGAATCAGAACTTTATTAAACGTGGAATAAAATTAAAAACCGAAATTTACGTATTTACACTTATATAAACTTCAACACACATATTTTTCCAAATAAAAAACAGTCCAGATTTCGTAGATTGAAAACAGAACGTTAATTTGTAAGGGATCGAACTGCAATCCAATCCTATGGTATGCTTACACAGAATAACTATCAAAATCAAAAGGCTGTGAGTAGTTGCCGAGAAATAAATTACGAAAATTTTGTACCATTGACCATTTATGTAAAAAAAACTAAATAAACCACCGTTTTCGAAAATTGCCAAGTATTATACATATTTAAAGATGAATGATTTAGATTTTTCCTTGATGGATTATTCAATATGCACCATGGAAAATTGAGTTAACAGTGAGGTGCAAGCTTTGCTCCACGTTGAAACCAAAGCCCCTCTGACTTTAGGATAAGGTAGAGCAAAAACACCATTATTTCTTGCCCATCATTTATTTCAATGTTTTAACATTAATTAAATTAATGTGATTTGTTTCAGTCATATTTTACATATATACCAACCCCGTTCTTTTCAATTTATATGCTGAGTTTGTGTCTCATATTATGCGAAGACAGGAAAGATATCCCAAGTACTTGAGATGTGCACTGTTTCAACAGTTATGGAGTATGTGTTTATTAGCAAAAGTCTCAGATGTACATTACATTTTATTTCGTTTGGCAAGTGTGGTATTGAAAATGTATTTAGTCCGATCGTTAAGCACTTAAGTCCAGAAATTTTTCAAAATCATATCTATTTTGTTTTACTATTTGACAAGTCATTCAAAATATGAAGTCGATAAACTTATTGTTTCTTTCTTTATATTGTGTCAGTGTAAATCTCTCAATTAAATGTAAGTAAATTATTTTTTGGCAACGTATGACAGTTTTGATAGATGACCATATGTTGTTTTATAAATGTTCCACGCTATTTAATCCCAGTAGTACAAGTAGAGCGCCATCGACATTTAGCAATCAAACTTGCTCCCATCGGTGCTGGGGCTATCCTGATATTACAGTTAGATGGGAGCCTTGCTTTTCGTTAAACAGCAAAGAGATCATTGTTCATTTTCTTTCGTTCGTTTCGTGTCATGCATATTGCATCCTTGTCCTTTACTATTTTCTATGATAATGCAATTGGTCCCTTGTGCTGTGTTGAAACCGTAAAATGTATGCAATAATTTGGGTATATTATTTTCAATTAAACAGTAATAAAAATTTTGTATCATCCCATTCAACCAGATTCGTACTACTTAACAGGGTTTTTCAACGAAAAAATATCTTCTGGATATCTGCAGTCTACTCTCGTTGGGAGTTTATGTTTGGAAGTTTTGTTTGTTGAGGTTTAACCATTTCTACTATGTTTCTATTTAAGGTTTTTGGGTTGTTTTTTTTTTTTGTTACTTGAAAGTCAATTTGGTACAAAATGTTTTTAATTTGACTTCTCGCATTAAAATCAATTAGAAGAAACGTAAATGATAATGTGTGTATAAAACCTTTATTTACAAAAGATGCAAAAGTAAAAAAAACAGGAAAAATCTGAAAGGAAAAAACAACAATACAGTAGTAATGAAGGAAAAACAACATAAAGTAAAAATGCTGAAGTAATGATTATATGTAATGCAATGTGTTTTTGAGCGACCTTATTTGGTAAGGTATTTATATTTTATACAACGACATTCAAAACTGTATTTTCTCATAATGCAAAATTTATATTGTCCACAATTTGAATTAAGTATAAATGTTGTAAAATAGAATATAAAAATACTTACAAGTTACAGATTCTTGATATAAAAGTCAACATTCATTTCTATTTCCTACAATTACATAAAAGCAGTATAGCGTATACTCAAAGTTAAAATAATAAGATTTTACTACTTTATCAAAATTGTACACAAGAAGTCCCCGAAGGTAACCACTAGCCTGGGCCTCAGATGTGTCAAATTAACCATTAAATTTCTAACATTAATTTCCGATTGTTAAATTCTAAATTGATTAAAACACCAAGTTTCTTTCCTTGTACTGCAAATGCTCGATATCCTCGGTGCTGTATTTGACTTTCCTGTTCGAAACTTTTGTCTTTGAGTGCTTTTCTTTCAATGCTTTTGGTTTTGGACATTCCAATTGTTTTATTCAAATGCTGCTGATGAGAGATTCCTCCTTGAAAAATCGATATACAGCATTACCAAATTAACCGTTTTAAATTTATACCCGTTTTGGTATTGTTTTTATCAAAATTGTTCTTTTCGAAGTTTAATTCAAAGCAATTATTGATGGTTTTATTACGAAAAATAAATGTCATAAGAACTGAAATAACAAACATATCGTTAGATTTCAGATAGTATTTAATTACCTTAAAGGAAGGCCATCTTCAAGTTCCACGTTGATGTTTTTGATACCGGCTAGTATATCAGCGCTGTCTCTTTTTGTCAAACCATTTTCTAGATCTACATTGATGTTTTTGATACCGGCAGGTATATCAGCACTTCCTATTTTGGTAAGACCATCTTCAAGTTCTACGTTGATGTTTTTGATACCGGCAAGTATATCAGCACTGCTTTTTTTGATCAAACCATTTTCTAGATCTACATTGACGTTTTTGATACCGGCTAGTATATCACCACTTCCTCTTTTGGTCAGTCCATCTTCAAGTTCTACGTTGATGTTTTTTATACCAGCTAGTATATCAGCGCGGCCTCTTTTCGTAAGTCCATCTTCAAGTTCTACATTGATGTTTTTGATACCGGGCAGTATATCAGCACTGCCTCTTTTCGTAAGTCCATCTTCAAGTTCTACATTGATGTTTTTGATACCGGCTAGTATATCACCACTTTCTCTTTTGGTAAGTCCATTTTCAAGTTCTACGTTGATGTTTTTGATACCGGCTAGTATATCACCACTGCCTCTTTTTGTCAGACCATCTTCAAGTTCTACGTTGATATTTTTGATACCGGCTAGTATATCACCACTTCCTCTTTTGGTAAGTCCATCTTCAAGTTCTACGTTGATATGTTTTATACCAGCTAGTATATCAGCACTGCCTCTTTTCGTAAGTCCATCTTCAAGTTCTACGTTGATGTTCTTGATACCGGCTAGTACATGACCATTTCCTCTTTTGGTCAGACCATCTTCAAGTTCTACGTTAATGTTTTTGATCCCGGGTATATGTTTTTGTTCTTTTGGGTTTACTGGTGCGCTTTTGGTATAGGAAACATCTGAAAATTCAATATTTGGATTGATTAAAACCTGAAAATATTACGATTTTATTGTATCACGAAATAACAATTTTAGCCCTTTCTGTTAGCAAAAAATTATATGCTTATTAAATTATTTCTAATATTCAATATTTATTCTTGATACCTAGAATCAAGCAAAAGTGAAAACAATTTAAAGGCTTTTAAAATACTTACAAAATAAAATGATGACTGCAAGTGTTCTTCTCATTATTAGGATGTGCTTATTAATTCAAATCAATGGAGATATGATATGCCTCCCAAACATTTAAAGGAGACTTATATACAGCAATTTGCACCAAACGGTCTTTCAGAATCTTCCTTTTGTTTGTCTGGTTTGTTTTCATTCGTCAAAACAGATAAACATGTTGACTGTATTGGAAGTTCTGGCTTTTAAATTGCGTCATTAAAGTGACGCGTACATCTCACGTACCAACTTACAAATTTGAATCGGAATTAAAGATAAGGAACTAAGGTCAAGAGTGCAAAATGTCAGTTTGAAATTTTTGATCATACATATTAAGATAATTGTATCAATTTGAGGCAGCAAATTTCTTTTAACTGTTAAATGCATCGGACAACTCGAGAGCATAAATTATCCAGTATGATAACAGTGATAATACAAACAGTACCGATTCGTTTATATAAAAAAACGTTAGCATATTTTGAAATATGTTCTATAGAAATGTTCAAGTATTTGCCAAATAAAAAATCAAAGCATACATTATTGTTTCAGATTTTTTTTAAATATAAAGTAGTCACATTTTCTTTTTGATCACATGTATGTTTAACAATTTTTGATTCTTACTTAACAGTTCAACTAGTTTATACATTTTCATCCTTTGATTAGCATATACATTTATTTCAATTTGAGTAAACATATGTGTTGTGGTCTCGTGTTCATTTACTATATATTCTTTCAAAAATATACATGCTCTATGATTTTTGTCAAAAATAAGCGTTGTCTTATTTGTTTGTTGTTTGGTTTTAAGGGGGGTGGATTGTCTGTTTGTTTGGGTTTTTTACGTTTTGTGGATTTTGGGAGGTTTCATCTGTTTGATAAGGTTTCTAAAAAGTTAACAATACCGAGAAGATTGCTCTTTGTAAAATTAATCAATCGTGCAAGTTCTAAGCCGGAAATATCAAAACTGATATTAAGGTGTTTGTCTAGAATATAGCTTTTTCAATATTTCTGATATTGGTTTTTAATCATTTTGATGTTGCATGTTTGTATGTATGTTGTGTACCAATAGCAGAACGACGAGCAGCGACTGCTGGTCCATTTTGAATGAATTTGTACACTGTTGTTGTTTTATGAAGATTTACATGTAAAATAATTACGTATCTCATCATCATTGGAATGAATATATTAATAAATGGTCTTTTTTTTCTTATTATTAGTTATTTACGGTCGTGTGGCATCCATACCGATATAACACAAAACGTTTATATAATTTGTTTGAAAATGGTTAAAATATCTTCATAAGGACAAATGACAATCAGCATCTAATTATTTTTTCCAATGAATTCGTATACAATTATTTTTTTGTTCGACGTTAAAATGTTCAAAATGTAGTCCATTCGAATTATATTGGCTCAACTGCGTTGTGGTGACAGTATTTGTAAATACGGTGTTTTTCTATTAGGAAATGACGTTGTTCTTCTTATCTATTCTTGTCAACTATTTGTACCTGTAGAAACAGGATGTTTTCCAAAATTAAACAACTGTAAACATATGATCTGATGATCCATCTGCAGATAAGGAATGACGTTAGGGTGTCATGTATTTCAGACTATAAATTGTCTTGCATTCAATTCTTTACTTAAATTTTCAACAAACGATCAATATGGTTTTACTTATTTTTCTGAATGTTTTGTTTGGTGCTCTTTGTAAAGCTGGTGTCGTGCCGAATTCACCATCAGGTGAAGAAACAGTGACAATTTCCATGCCGCTTGCAGACACGAGTTATGTAAGATATTTCTGCTGTATCGATGAGAGACAAAAAATACAAGAAATATTTTATCAATGTGTTTAAGTTACGATACAATGTTTTTTTTCTAGTTTATTAAAGCCATTGGCCTAAGCGCTACTGAGGATTTTTAGTACACGAACCACTAGTCAGTTGAATATTATTTTTAACATCAAAATGATTCTTTAATTAATAAAGTTGTAAGCTGACGAAAGACTACTGTAGTGTTATGTTGTATTACTTTCATTTTTTCAAATTTATTTCAGCCAGATCAATATCTTTGCTATGCACATCCTATAGATAAGGATGAAGTTTTTGTTTGTAAGTACATGTATGATATAAATTGTGCTTTATGATCAATTTCTTCTTGTATCTCAGTCTTCATTAGTTCAATGTCCTTTTTGTATATATTTTTACTTAGAAACTTCCTCTTTAGGGCTACAAATCTCGAGTCTTTAACAAGCAATTCTACAACCTATAATTACTACATCTGTTTTATGCAATTTGTCAATCTACACAAAACAAGATGCATGTTAATCTATTAAAAGATATTTTATTTTCGTTTTATAGTATCTTCAATGACAGAAGCTGATCGTTCAGTAGTCCACCATGTTGCAACAGGTGTTTGTGATGAGCCCGTGTCTACAGAAACTACATGGTTAGTGATACTGTTATGAATTGCATTTTAAGGAGAATAATTCTAGAATTATATAAAACAAAATGAAAATCAAGTAAGGTATTACGAATTAGATAGTGTCTGCTAAGAAAATTATAACAAACACACATTTTGCCATCCCAATGCCTGATTTCATCAGATCAGCTCTAAGAGATACTCGAGTCACACCAGAAACGGTCTTCAAGGCTAGGATCTACAGGAGACCAACACAAATACCGTTTTTTTAGCAGTACAATCAAAGATTGGACTACGACGCCTTTAAGGTGAGACTCGTAGAATACCTATCGCAAAGAATATAATGCAGTCATCACCTTTTACCCCTCACATTTACATATGACTTTTAAGAACGCAATTTGAATGACGCCACATATAATGTAATAAGTTCACTTGTGTGATGAGTTTACCCCCTTTACAAGTCACCGATAAAGATGTAGATGTAGATGTCAAGACTATCTTTGATCATTTCATTCGAAATTCTCCGGGTTTTAATAGATAATTGTGTTTGCTTTTCTCGAATGCTGATGAACCATGTTCAGTATAAACTCTGTTGCCACCATTACCGGAAAAAGTTACAAAGTGCACATTTCTTACCTTTGTACTTCGATTATTATCTAAAATCACACACAACTCCTTTTTATAATATAAAGAAGAATTGAAAAAAGGCAACAAACTTTTAAAAAAATGTTTCTGAAAAATGTTAAGCAATCGGTTGCGATATTTTTCTTTTAAGGGATTGTACCAAAAGTCAAGGAAGAACTTGCAAAGGCGATGCTGTAAATTTTGGAGGATGGGATGAGTTTTCTAAGAAGAATGGTATCTTTGAATTTCCTAAAGGTAGGTATATGTCAGTCTTATAGTTCTTTTACCATGCATTTTACGATGGAAAATATTTACAAGTTTCAAGTCATGGTAATAACCAAATTACCTTACTTGGTGGATTAATATAAAATGTCTAGCAGGTAAATCATACCAGATAAATAGAAGATGACCTGACATGTAACAGTCATTTTTAAAAGAAATGATGGGTAAAAGCAGGTTTTATTCCGCAAAACTTTCCTCTTCAATTATTGTGATCTTAGGGTCTTAGAAATTAGCTGACGTATTGATAAGAGTGTGCACAAATATTGTGTAATGGACAAGTTTCATTTAAGGAATCATTGAATTATAAAAAGTTCATAAGGACTAGCTCGAGTACATGATAAATGTTTTTTCATCCATTTTTATTAACAATTACAATTTAAACCTATACAAATGAAATTGCATGTGCATCTTTAAATATTGCATGAACATGACTGCGCTATTTTGCATAAATAACACGATTAGAAAAGAAACTATTTGTTTTCTTTTTCAGATGTTTCTTTGAAAGTTGGACAAAAAACAAATTTGAAATACTTTGTTATAGAAATTCATTATATGAATCCGGTGAAAGGTATATCAATGTTTAATTATTCCTAGTTTTGTAATAATTTAGGTTTTTTTACGTTAACCTTGACATATGTTACTAATGACCTTTAGTTTTGCTCTGCGTTATACTACAGTGAACAAAGTGGATAAATACACAAAGTAGAGTCAAGTGTTTAATGTCAATCCTATTGTACTTTGCAACTCTATGTACATTGTTTCCTTGTACGTGTATTTGAACATTTCTCAATTCTTTTCATACAAACCTTTTATAAGAAACCGTTTAAATTGCTTTTAACGCTATTTAAAATACTTTATTGTAATAGGAGTTTGGTCGATGCCTTTGATAAAAATTGTACTAAGAATTTTACTCGTTGATATAAACATCTTTTTTTTTATTTTAGTACCCAAAACATCAGCTGCTAATGTTACGCTAACTTTCACAAAACATCAGTAAGTTATATTCTTAAGCTATAGAATGACATTTTCCCCAAAAAATATCAAAGCGCGTAATACCAAATTTCAAAGTATCAATGATGTATAGAAGGCGTTTAATTTGGTTATTATGTTTATGCAAATTTCAAGGGGTCACCTCTCATCAGCAGCATTCGAATCAAATGATTTGATGGTCAACAACCAGAAATTGAAGGAAAAGTTCACAAACAATATAATTATATTTAAATAGGGAAGCTTAATCCACCAACGAAGGTTTTAACCATGTGAAAAATAGAAAACCTGGTGTTTAAACAATATGAATCTAGACAATATGAAGTTTCAGACGAACACTATATCTTGGTAAATTCGTGGCAGACAGGTCCTTCTACCAGGCCTGTGAATATTCCAGCTCTTGAACTTCTGTTCAACAAATTTATCATATAAAAAATGACAACAGATGGTAACATCTTTATCATACTTATCAGTTATCTTTGACTGTTTTACTAATCGTTGATTGCTTTGATAGACTTGAATTTAGTAACTTCATCGACGTTTTATGGCTTAAAACTTTTTCATTATAGTGAACTTAGCCGTCAATACCATTCCTCAATACCATTTACCCACAATTATATCCCTCAATACCGATAACCGTCAATAGATTTAGCCCACATTATATCTGAATAAGTTGCGTTCGAAAAACGAACATATATTCCTTGGAAAATGATAAAAATATCATATTATGATTATGGTGGCCGCGGCTACGATTACTCGTCTACGAGTAACAATTATAAATATTTCTAAATTGTAACTCGCGTGAATAAAACGGGAACGGAAACGGCACCCTTTCAGTCCTGATCACACGAGTAACTAAAAAAAGGATTACTTCACCTTTTCTTGTCTATTTTCTTGTTAGATATACTGTAAGATATAACTTTATTGAGGGTTATCGGTATTGAGGGATATTATTGTGGGCTATTGGTATTGAGGGATGGTATTGACTGCTAAGTTCACTATAGTAACGTTTTCTTATCTTATGATAAGGTGGTGTCAAGTTTTAAAAATGGTACATAATTACAGATGGGTCCAAACCTAACCTGTACAAAAGTGAACCGGGAGCAAACATTTAGTTTACTTTTCTGGTTTGGTTTAGTTTGCTTGACCAAACAAAATAGCAAACCACAGTTTACTCAAAGCAAACCGTGGTTCGCTTTTTCTAGTTTGGTTTGGTTTGAAAAGCAAACCAAACCAAACCAGGGGGCTGTTTTGGTTTGCTCTGACCAAACCAAACTTTGACGCTAGTTTGGTTTGCTCTGACCAAACCAAACTAGGGTGCTGGTTTGGTTTGCTCTGACCAAACCAAACGAGGGCGCTCGTTTAGTTTACTCTTACCGAACCAATCTAAAATGATGATTAATATTTAAATCATAATAAATTCTTCAAGTAAAACATATTAGTTTTACGAGAGCAAATATCATAAGATGATGTCGGACGTCGTATTACTTCGATTCTTTGAATCATCTGCGCATGCTCACGGTTTGCTCAGAGCAAACCAAACTAAACCAGGCCGCTGGTTTGGTTTGCTCGGCCTGGTTTGGTTTGGTAAAAATAGAAAACTAGGGTGCTGGTTTGGTTTACTCGTAAAATACCAATCTTATATGATGTTAAATGTTTAAATCATAATTTGTTATTCGATTTAAACATTAAGTGAATAATATTTGTTAAAAAAATATGTTATTATTGTGAAGTAGGTCGGACATTCTTTCACATCGATTATATGAATCATCTGCGCATGCTCGCAGTTTGCTCAGAGCAAACCAAACCAAACCAAACTAGGGCGCTGGTTTGGTTTGCTTTTTAAAGTTTGGTTCACTCTGACCAAACCAAACCAAACCAAACCAGCTGTCTGGTTTACTTTTCGAGTAAACATTAAAATAAACTTTGGTTTGCTAAAATAAACCAAACAAAGTGAAAAGTGAACTTAGACCAAACTTCTGGTTTGCTTTTTTAGTTTGGTTTGCATACAGGTTAGGTTTGGACCCATCTGTATGCTCTAATGTCAATCTTCTTTCCTACTGGCTTTTAAAATGTGGAAACAGTAAACCTGTCAAAAATTAACACAAAACTTTCAGTAACTATACATCTAAAGTTTGAATTTTTATCCCGCAGAACAAAGTACAACTACCAAACTTATTCCCTTTTAAATGGAGGATATATACCAGCACATACTGAAAAGGGTAATTATTTGTTCACAGTTGAAAACAAACGTCATTTCTTTTTATGTTACTAATTCTACATACGGTCTAGGTTACAATACGATGAATTTAAGATAATAATTGCCATGGTTCAAATTATTGAGAGAGTATAAGTAACAAAAGAAATACTAGTCAGTATTTGGCAAGACATTTTATTTCTTTGATCTATAAAGTTTCTTACATGACGAAGGACTTATGTCCAAAATATAGGTTCTTTCTTAGTTTTGTTTAAAAGACCGTGGTCGGCTTTTAGATCAAGGTTCCAAAAAATATCCCTAAAGAAGTTTGCTTTCGAATCCAGTGACTGGTAGAAAACTTCAAAATTATGCTAGACGTCGAAATACTTCATGGTTATTCTAATTATTTTTTGGCTGATTGTTGTACTGATGATTACGTCACTATTCCTATTATGTTTCACAGCCGTATTGTGTTTTGTGTTATTACCTGACCCGGCAATCGCAATGGAATATGGAGATATTCACTATAAAACCGAATTTACCTCGCCATTGTTTTTAAATGCCGGTGATCTTTAATTTTTTTGGTACGTCGTTGACTTAGTCATGTTTTTTTTTCTTATTGGGCATATGATATTTACATTCCAATTTCGGTAATTCTTTAATAATATTTATTTTATTTGTGTTCATGTTTGACGTGTGTGTGCGTTTTACCTTTTTACTGTTGTCTTCCAATACAAAATTTCTTTAATTATTTTTTGTTCTCATCGAGACCAGTGCAACAGCCATTACTTGTCTATATTAAGCGAACTTATGTTTTCTGTTGTAGGTTATTTTTCTGATGTTGCTTGCAAGTGGTCAAGGCCTCCAGCATTTGCGTTCAGATACTTTTTACACACTCATCATTATGGTAAGATCAAAACTCGTGATTATAATAAACTAAACGTGAGTTTCATATTGCTCGGAAGTAAATCTAACTACATTCAACTTATATACAAGATAATGGCTTTGCTGATACAACTTGATCATTTTGAACTCTCAATTGGACTTGTTTTTTCAATCAGGACTCTAAACTATACTTTGTCTACAAACATGGACAAGAATGGGCAACTGGACATTATATAATCACTTTAGATCAAGGGCATTATTCTTGACATTTGCTTACACGAATACCTGAGCGTATTTTCCTGAAATATTATAGGTATTTTGGTAGAAGGATTTTTGATAAGAAATAATAGCTGGACCCTTATAGGAAGTCAGCTTTCTATGGGAAAGAACAAGGTATGTAGAAAAATGTATATTCATATGTCTGCCTAAAATGCAAAGTAAATGCTATTAACATCAGCCCATGCTACTAAGCCAGCTGTCGGTACCATCGAGTGTTCGTAAGAGAGTTCCTTTACATGTTGGTTATTTTCATTCTCTTATATCTTAGATTTTCTCTCTTGCTGAATTGAAATTGTATTGATGTGACCGTTAGTATGTGTTATTGGTGTGTTTCGATTGGAGATCGGTTAGGACAAAACATTACTATAAGCCAGAGGAATCTTTATAATACAAATGACAACAAAGTTCCAGACAATAAATTTTGCTACGCCTGACGCGCGTTTCGTCTATTCAAGACTCATCAGAGGCGCTCTACCAAAAATATTGAAAATGCCAAACACTGTGTGAATATAAAAAGCATAGAACAGTATAACCAAAAATACCAAACTGGGGAACCAAATTATAACTAAGATATTCAACCTATGTCTGGGGTAGGAAGAACCTTAGGGTTTAGACAATTTTGAAATTAAGACGGATAATTTAAAGCTTTGATGTATTCTCCAACTCAAAAGTGTTGGTGCCGGAGCGGGCTAACCTCGGGGAATTTAAACTCCACCAGCAGTGCTAACCTTCACGTGTGTTCAAAATACAAATGACAACAAAGTTCCAGACAATAAATTTTGCTACGCCTGACGCGCGTTTCGTCTATTCAAGACTCATCAGAGGCGCTCTACCAAAAATATTGAAAATGCCAAACACTGTGTGAATATAAAAAGCACAGAACAGTATAACCAAAAATACCAAACTGGGGAACCAAATTATAACTAAGATATTCAACCTATGTCTGGGGTAGGAAGAACCTTAGGGTTTAGACAATTTTGAAATTAAGACGGATAATTTAAAGCTTTGATGTATTCTCCAACTCAAAAGTGTTGGTGCCGGAGCGGGCTAACCTCGGGGAATTTAAACTCCACCAGCAGTGCTAACCTTCACGTGTGTTCAAAATACAAATGACAACAAAGTTCCAGACAATAAATTTTGCTACGCCTGACGCGCGTTTCGTCTATTCAAAACATTACCTTCGTCATCGTTGTCTTTATGTTGTTCCTGGGATGCTGTATAGATTATTGCAAGACGGCGAACTGCAACCACTGTCATATTAAAGGCAGCTGGTGGATAATTAAAGTTTGTTTTGCCTTCACCTAGTACACGTCGTTTCATCTTGTATTTTTTTTATTTAAAAACAAATTCAAAATATTAAAAGTTTTTTTACCATGTTCTTAAAGAAAGACTCTGCTTGAGTTCAACTTGCATATTTTACATTTAACTTTACTAATATTTTTAGAATAAAAACATTGCTCATTAGAATGGACAAATATTATTATTTTCTTCTTTTTCTCTTGTTACAGGATTTGTATAATGTTGCAGGTGGACCTCTTGAAATAAGACAAGGCGATATAATTGTACGTTTAGATATAAACTTTTCGTGTGACCTATAATTGAAAGTAAGGGTTGGTTGCTGGTTTAAACAGCACACTATCTAAACCTAGTAATTGTATATCATCTATAGTGAAAGAACGATAAATGGTTTATGTACCTATGTTCGTCGTTAGTTGACTTTTAAGGTTGCCAGTTTTTCTCTTATTTAGATTTCCCTCCAAATGAATCAATACAAGATTTTTATAACCTACATTCATCAACCAATTTTAAAAGTAATGTACATGTAAACATTATATGTGAAGACATTTGTCTTTATATTAAAAAAATGGTGAAATGCCGTCAACTTCCCAAAGCCTCTGTAACTCATAACGAAAACATTTATTTAATACCCGACAAACAATTTAGACCAAATTAAAGTATCAATATTTTAATTTACAAGATGTTGAAATCTAACAGCTAAAACACTGACATTTATTATCTCACTGGCGTGATAACTTCTCGTGCGTTTTCTGTTCTATATTTTTTTACGTGCATGCATTCTGGTTTAAACAGTTTTTGAATATGCTATTCTATATTCTGATGCTAAAAGTATTTTGTGTTTGTAGGCTGCAAGGTGTCTGTACATCAACAAACACGAAACACCTGTCCAGTTCGGGTTAGTTTTGCATAGCAGAAGGTCTATCCCTTTCTAAACCAATATATGAAGGTTAATTGATTAAATTATTCAAAAGAGTATTGAAAGACTCAACACTTTTAAAAATGGTAGAGCCTTTCTTTCAGACAATGAATGGAAAGCAAATTAATATAATAGTGTTAGAATAACAGATCAAGCACAATTACAATTTGTAAGTAAAAGAAAAACTGCATGACACATTTAGATAACAACAAAACAAACGCGTATATAACAACAATAAATAAATATTTGTTAACTTCCATTTTGTAGAATGAGTGAAGGAGAAGAAATGTGTAACTTTCAGATAGATATTGGATATGAACCACAACATGAAGAACATTTTAGACGCCCGCCAGCTTGTGTGACTCAGTCTCCGGCATTTAATTTCTGTGATCATGAAGAAACATCAGGATTGTGTTCAAAGTAACTAAAATTGATGTTATAGCCGAATAAGACTTGTTTTCATTTTTATAATAAAATCCATAAACAGTTAATAGTTTCTATATGAGCCTGTGTTAAATTGTTTGGTAATTTTTATTTCATTTCAGTTGTTTTTTGTCTGCTCCTCTTGAATAAAGTTTATGAATTATTGGTTAAATTATAATAAAAGGGGATATGGAATATACATGCACGGCACAGAAAAACATTATAGATATTGACATGAAATTAAACAAAGCAAAGGAACAGCATTTGTATTACTTCTCTGCAATATAAAGTCACACTGCGGTATGTTTATCTCTCACTGAAAAGCTTTGAGATTTATAATTAAAGATAAATTTTGGAGGGGAGATACTATCTTGGGGAAAACATAATTTCCCTTCGATAACACTTTAGACTTTCGTCAGGACCATTGCGATCCACCAATTCTCCGGTATGACTGATTCGTTTTTGTCATTTTCTCTGGACTATGAGATTGATTATTCAAGTTCGGTAGTTTTGTTATAATTACCTTTATTTATAGTAAAGTTCTGAAAATCATAAACTTTTTAGCTGAAATTCCAATGATTTATTCGTAAACTTCTTGTCTTACATTATACATGCATGATGTCAAAATACGCTCTTACATGTAATCAAAAGAAAACTAATCATGATATATTAACGTCATCTATGATACTTGTTATTTTTTTTTATTTCTTCAATTGTATTTGACAATGACTGTGGAGATCATTTTATCATTAAGTGTGCATCCACCATTCAGGTTGTTTTTGGTTTTTTTTATGATTTATTGTTTTGAAAGATTCAAATATTCATACATATAAAATCGCATATAAAATCGCTTAGAAAATGAAAATTTAAAAATGTTCTTTGGCAAATCATGGCAAACTGTTCTAGTACTTTAACAGACTAATTTTATAACAGTTTTTTTAACATTCTGATAGACAAAAAAATCTTAAAACTGAACCATGGTCCACCAGCAGCGGTTAAATGACAACTAAATAATCGCTTGACAAATTCACATTAACATTACTAGCATTAAAGGTAGATCTTATTTTACTGTGCTAGAATTTTAAAACAAAGAAACAACACATTGTAACCATTTTATTTATTATATTTCTTAAGAAATGCAGTCAATATTTTATAGTCAAGTTCTGAAAATCATAAACCTGGAAATACCATTGACAAAGCTTCACTTTTTATTCGTAAACTCCCTCTTCTTGTGTGGCAACATTAATTACGTCCGCTCTTTTTAAAAACAACTTTTTACTTGAAGATAATACAATTGTAACCGAAAGCTTGACGATTGTAAAAGAGACTCATGTATACAAATACCTTAAACCGACTACGAACATGAAACGTAGATGTAAAATTTGGTTAGAATTAGAACCGAAAATAAAAACGAAGGTCTGTACGATGGTGAAACAGTGGATATATGAATTCCTGTTCAGTATACGATGGATATACGATGCAAAAAAAACATTTTTAATAAAAACATAAGTTCCAAAATATCTAAATTTTGTCCTTAAAATCTTCCTCCGTCAGTCTGCCACTAGCTAGCTAGCGCGCGTGCGCGCTGAGAATCAAAACATTTTTAGACGATCGAAAAACAATCATAAAAGTTCCAAACGCATAACAGTAAAGTGAAGATAAGGCAACAATCAAAGTGTACTGAGATGATCACCCTATTATCCATATAAAATGTATTCACTCTGTTGTGTTTTGTGATAATACCAGACTCTAAGATCGCAAGGGATGCTTTTGGGCGCCATAAATAGAAGATAATAAAATGTGGAATAATAGTACGCAACAAAACAGACAATATTAATGACAATTAAGATAATCCACAACTAAAAACACACAGCAGCTTTCAATGTGACAAGCTGTCGCTACTCGCCAATTTGAAATTACCCTTGATAGAAAATAAAATATATATCAGTCAAGCCCAATCCTAAAGTAGAGATGAAGACCCTCTTCTTTTATGTTGTTGAACCTTCATACAAAGCACCAAATAACAACATATTTGTGCCCAAGAAACACTATTTTGACTGTTTTACAGCAGGGATTGGTTGTACCAGCAATATTACCACATACTAAGCTACAACACTGTCTAAAGAGGAGATAATTGATAATTACAAATTGTCATTTCCTCCTTCGGCCTTTTTATTTGTGCCAATAATGACGACATTCAATCCCTGTATTGAAATCCTAAATTGCATAAAAAGCCATACAATTAACGCTTCATTGCACGGTCATTTAAACGTGCCACAGTTCCGTTGACTAAAATTCTCACAACAATAAAATCTGACCTCTAGAAATATTACAATTGTTGTTATTCTAGAAATGGAGTCAAACAAATATGGATCCTTAAGAAATCGAAAGAACTGATGGAGATTCTAAACTCTTAATGAGTTTCAAAACTTTCGTTTTCTCCACATTTTACACTTCTTTACTACATGATCAACTGAAATCGCGATTGTCACAACTGATTAAACGCAGCTTTTAAAAAAAATGAAAACGTAGGAACAAATATCTGGTAGTCGATTATACTAAACTTTACTTTGTCATCAATGAGTCTAAGAAAATGGACAAATTTACAGTAGACCAAATCATCGACATGCTCAACTTTATCGTTGACAACATGTTTGTTCAGTTTGGTGAACGTGTTTTTCAGCAATCATTAGGGATTCTAATGGGTACTATTTATGCACCTTTGCTTGCTGATGTGTTTCTTCATTCATATGACAAATGTATGAAGCAGACTTTTACAATCACATCTGATAAAAAAGATCGTAGACATGCTCTCTCTTTTAATCACATTTTCCGTTATGTTGATGATTTCCTTTCTCCAACTTATATATCCTCAGAATTCTGAGATAAAAGACACAACAGGTTCTAGGAAGTCTGCTTCATAGTCAAAGCATTATGACAAATGTGATGACTTTCCCTTCTCGTGTAGCAAAATTCCGTCCGCTCAACTTATGGAGTTTACGTACCATAATTGATTTGTTATTCTAGAGCTTGTGGGACTTAAATCGATTTCATAAGCAGAGCATCACGTCTGACACAAAATTGCTCAAATAGGGTAATGTTGCTCCTCAGTTGTTGTCTTCAATCGAGAAAAAATACGGGGATATAATGCGCTTATAGACAAATTTGGCATTTCGATCCTTTAGATGAGTGCAGACTTCCGTTTGTCATAGGGTTTCTTTATGTCTTCTTTTACCGGATTTGACACACTGAATTGACTGTTGACAAGGCCACGGGTGTGCTATAGCAAGCAGAAACTGCTCACTTTTTCTGTGCACCTGGAACTGCTCACTCTTTCTGTGCACCTGGAACTGCTTACTCTTTCTGTGCACCTTGAGTTCACTTTCGCTACGACTTGAGTTGACGTTGTTAATAGTTTTCTTTGTGTTTCCGTGTTTTACATGTTGTCTGTTTTTGTCCCATTCTCGTTGGTGTTTGCTGGTTTTGTCTTTGCCCTTCCGGACTTTTGACACAGTGCAACATATTTTATTTTGTTTAATTTCTTTGTCTGTTTTCTATAGGGTTATAAGGCTTTTGTTGTTGTAATAAGAAAGTGACAAGCATATTTATTTTTTTATTATTAGCGAGCATCGCAGATGCGAGCCCTACAGCATTGTACATGTTTTGAGATTTGCCAGACATATACTGACGAGAAAAACCGGATCAGGTTTACTTTTACGGAGCACAAAAAACTAATAGGCACGGAGCAAGTAAAACAATCAACCCTCTGGGCTTATAAAATATACATCATAATCGTTTATGCAACACCAAGAAAATAAAAATGCAAAACAATTAATAAAACCCTCATTCACCGACTTGTTTATTTTTACACAAAGATTTTTATTTAAACACCACTCGGTCTTTTCCACTGAAAAACGATTTTCCGAAAATTACTGAGTTAGCTTTGGGCAACTGTTGAAAATCACCCCATTGAATGATTCGACTAGTCACACCTAATGCACGATATTGACCAAGCTTTGTTAATTTTTAAGTTTATTAATGCAAACATTCCCAATTAGAGATAACAGCATTCATTTACAATACAAACATAAATACAGAGTTGAAACATACAATGCACAACATGAACAACAACAGAAAATAAAGTAAATTATCTATAGAGTATCCTCTCTTCCCAGTTCTAATGACTGTATAATAAAAGAATAAACTATGGAGAATTGATCCGATGTTGATGGATTTAAGAGCCATTTCAATTAACTTAATTCATTTAAAGATTCAAAATTATAATCTATTAATTTCATCTTTTCAAACATTATATTACGAAGTGCCTGGTTTTTTGACAATGAAAAAAGAAATGATTCTCTTCTTCTACTTTATTACAGAAAATGCATAATCTTTATCTCTTGGTATCTTTTTATACCTTCCAATTTGAAGTTTGTGGTCACATATTCTTAATTTCGTCAAAGTTTGTTTGTATTTGAAATTAGGATTGGAGAGATAATATTCCTCCTCATCCTCATTTTTGAAGTATTTATATAAATGGGCCTTATTATTTTCATCAAATATATTTATCTTATCAAGCGTGATACCTTTATAAAATTTATTTACATTAATTTTGTTTTAATATCATTTGTAAGTTTCTTTAAGTAGGATAAAGAAATACATAAATTAACTGAAAAAAATCTTATTTAAAATCATGCTCTGACGACGACTAATTCATAATATAATAATAACAAAAGGTTTTACTTGAAAATGAAAGTAGAGCCCCATACTGCGGGGTTTCACTAACTTTCCTCAATCCTGAATGATATTCTTACTTCACCGTTTTATCCGCCAGGTTTCTCAATGTACTTTCCGTTACCAATGCTTCAAATTAAAGACTGATACTCAGAAAATCTCACAAAACCGAACAGAATCTGAATATTGTTTTGGTCTGCTGAAGAAGCGCAAAATAATCTGACAAGGAAATAACGTCACGGAATCCATAAAGGTATAATTTCGTCCCCGCTAAATGTCGTCCCAAAATAAAACAAGGATTTATTATTTGCACAAATAATTGATTTTTAATAAGACAAATTAGTTATTGATCCCAGATATTCTTAACAACAATTTTCTCAAGTGCATATGATTTGGGTGGGGTAGGATCAGACTGCTATTTTATTCCTTTTTGAAGGTTCCTTCTTTATAGACTTAGATGCCAAAATGGTCGAGCACATGGATATAACTTGAAAATATATATAAATTATCGAAGCTCGCTAAAAAGGCAGGGTCTAAATCATATCATTTGGTCCTCTAGAGCAGAAATTTCTATTTTATTGCCTGTCTCTACACATGGGTATTGAGCACTAGGCGAAAATGACGTTTTTTGTGAGTGGGGCGATGAATGTTAGAAACTTCAGTGTCCGACGACTGTACCAATAGATTTTTTCTTTTGGTACGGCACTGCAACAATGAAATATGATTTTTATTTCTCCAACGGAATATATATATATATATATGTTGGAATTAAATGTTGTTGCCAGACTATATTTTCTATGGAAGATAGTGTGGAAGATTAAATCAATATCGAATGTGTTCGTTTTTCCAACGCTAATACTCTTATTGAAGATAGAGACAACTTTCAGACGGGCATTTGTAATATAGATGTACCATTAAGCCACATAGTATGACGGGTGAAGGGCAGGACTGACCTAGAGTCGTCCCATTGGCTTCGTTCCTTTTTGAACAATTTTTTATTAAGAACACTCCGAAATGAAATACATTAGGTAAAACATAGAAAATCTCTTTTGCAAGAATAATACACATGTACCTTTTATTTCATGTAGTTTGGAAACTTTAAAATAAAGGAAATAACAAAATTACCGAACTTGGAGAATCAATCTCAAATGTCCATAAGACGATACAAAACAAGGCAGACATACCGGAAAAATTGAAGATTGCAATGGTCCTGACTTGGTACAGGCATTTCAAAAGAAATGGTGGGTTAAACCAGGTTTTATGGCGCGCCAAACCTCCCTCTTCTATTGTGATCTTTGAGTCCGGTAGTTACACAAAAGTGTTACTAACTCCATTAAACAAATACGAAAAAGATTGTTGTATCTATTTATAAATCATAAATAACTTATATTGATGTACCTAGGTCTCAAGTACATTGACAAATTGCATTGTTGGCCTAACCAATATCGGGAGCTTGCCTAGGCTCCTTTTGCAAACGTGATGAAAATAGATTCTTTTAGAAAATCACTTTTTTAAAGTTAAAATTTACGATACTTAACATTCGTTCGGAAACTTGTACACCGGATAATAGAAAAATATAAGAAAACATGTATTTATCGATTTAAAAAAAGTTTTACAAGGTTCTGAAATCTTAAATGAATATTTGGGTTTTTTCAGGAACAATAGCTACAGCACTACGAAGGATACAAAGAACCTTTTAATATTGTTACAAAAATACGATTATGTAAAAGGAAGGAAAATATGCATTTGTCCAGGGTGTACTTTATTTACTTTATTCAATTTGAAAAAGTTAATGATGTTTTTCCTGTTAGTAGATTTATAAATCTTTTGTTCTTTGTTGAACTTCTCTTTTAGAAGATAAATCGCGGTTAAACTTAAGTGCATCTTATTAGATGTTTGCCTTTCTGGGAATAAGATCGGCGTTAACATAAATGACTTTAAAATGGCTGATTCCGGTAAACCGGATATAACTAAAATTCGAGATTATGAAAAGTTTCAATCAAGAAAAGGTGTTGAGCATATATATGTAACAACAATAAAAGTGAAAAGAAAACTTGCGATTTAAAATCTATGACCGTCACATATGGTAGTAAAGATAAGAACAAAACAATTGAAAATTTGGATGTAGCGGACGTAACTCAAAGCGAGGATTACGATGACAAAAATTGAACTAACTGATGAATATGCAAAATATACACTACCAAATGAAAATGTTACGGATACACCCCAAAACGAGGACAGAAATGAAACTACCGGAAACGAACTTAAACAACAAGAAAGGAAAGCTGGGCTTACAAAGTGCCTTTACATCATTATAGCTATAAAATCGCCAACCTAACGTGCATCAG
>CAXARO010000318.1:0-10611 GCA_963971305.1 Arcuatula senhousia | reverse complement strand
TATTGTTATTTTATCTCAACCTCGTTAAAGGCACTGTAAACAAACAACTATACCCCTGTCACATAGACGAGAGTTAAGACGAAATTAACTTATTACATGTAGCTACCAAATGCTTTATGTAAGAGTTAGTTCTGCACAAATTTTATTTTTGTTATTGAATGAGCTAACTTAAATAGAGATAGATAATTTGAGTTAAATTGTGTTTATAGTTAAAGTGCTACTGTGAATATGTTTCTAATTTTAATCGTATCATAAAAACAAAACACCAAATAGCGAAAAAAAATAGAATCAAGTTAGTTGGCAATGTCACATCACCGACCGAGTTCATGCCAAACAGAAAAACTTATATTTAATAATCGAATTTGTTCGTAAAGTTAAAGTAAAAGGCAAAATCATATGCCTGTAATCAAATGTACTGATTTGTGCACCATTGCTTGCCAATTTGTTTCTTTAATCATATGAAGCGGACGTCTTACAATCACTTCGAGACGAAAAGGACCGCAGACGTGCTTTAGCGTCAATCTGACATTTCGTTATATTAATGATGTCCTTTCACTAAACAATCCTTAATTTCGTGACTATTTACTACTGATATATCCGAAGGAACTTGCGAAAAAGGACACTACAGATTTAATGATGTCCGCTTCATATTTGGATTTATTTAAATTGACACACTAGGAAGGCTTTGTAAAAAGCTCTATGACAAACGTGATGACTTCAACTTTGAAGTAGTCAAATTTCCGTTTCTGTGTAGCAACCAGGCATGGGGTGAATTACATTGCAAGGAAATGCATTGAATTACCATTACATTGAGAAAACTTGCATTGAATTACCATTACCATTACAAGGATTTTGAAAAAAAATGCATTGAATTACCATTACTTTAGCCAAGTAATGCATTGAATTACCATTACATTTTAAAGTTCCGTTAACTTGTTTGCAACACTCTTCATACCTAGGTAAATTTTGTTTTAAAAGATTTCTAATAAAAACTTAATAAGTAAAAACTTATAGACTTTTGTATGCTTATACATTGTATGACTTTGCACGAAAACAAAACAAGATAGTAAAAAAAGTTGCTAAGCAAGAACTTTTTTGTTTCAAAGAACTAAAATGTCTTTTACACTACATCGTGTCATGAACAAAACAATGTATAGAAAAATAGAAGTTAAAAAAATATATGTTTATAACTCATATATTAAAGAATATTGTTCATAACTAATGTATTGAGGAATGAATATTATTCATAAAAAATATATGCATAGGAGATTAGAGTATGAATAGGCATAGTTTGTCGAAAAGCCAGCTTGTGATCTGTACCGGGGATCTGTACAAAAATAAAAAAGCAAAGCAGTTGTTAAGTTGAATTTAAAGCATTTTTTAAATTATTTTACAGATTTTATCATTTTTGACAAGAAAGATAACATACTAATATAATATTACTGAATGAGGATTAACAATCGAAAAATATGCAATTTTTGCATATTCTGTCGGGTAATTTAAAATTTATTTGCTAATTCAACTCTCTTGGTTCATGGTCAACTTTCTTTTGTTAAAGATATTTACTATAAACATGATTAATAAAAATAAATAATTTAATTAATATTTTTAACTTGAAGCCATTTAATATTGACAGAAGAGTTGTTTTGACATTCTGATTAAGTTATTTTTACAACAGTGTCAAAAGAAAATATCTAATTATTTTGTGTTCATATGGCTTCACTTCCAATTTATTAGAACAATATGTTTTATGATTTCAGAATTTCATAATCCTGCTATAGATTTAATGTTGAAAATTTTACTAAACCTTCTTTACTTTCACATTTAATAATAGTAATGCAATGTAATTCATTCGTAATTCATGAATTACATGCATTTTAGAGAAAGAAATGCATTGAATTACCATTACATGTAATGCAAAAAATGGTGCATTACACATTACATTGAATTACTTGGAAAAATGTAATGCATTGCAATGCATTACCATTACACATTTGCATTACCCCATGCCTGGTAGCAACATTCCGTCCACTCCAGCATTTGAAGTTTACGTATCACGATTAATTCGTTATTCCAGAGCATGTGGGGATTATAACGGCTTCCTTGATAGAGCTATGCGGCTTATAAGCAAATTGTTTACACAGGGGTACGTGAGTGAGAATGTGTTTTACGCCCGTGCAACGCTATATAGGTTATGTACAGACGATGAACATGGATCAATGGATGATAAAATGAACATGAAATGATGATGATAAATGAAATATGGGGGTGGGGTTGGAAAGAAAGGACCGCGCAGGTATGTTAATGTACTTTTCAGGAATTTCCGGCAGGACCACCCCCCTTTTTTCGTACATACCCTATTTTACTGGAATGGAATGTCGTATAGGATATTTTAATAAACCAACAGAAAAAGGATTAGAAATGAATATCTTTGGTGAATTTTTATTCTATTTTATCATTCGTATACCGTAAAAGTTGCGGAAAAGTCTTTATTTAAGGATCGATATTAAAATACACTAGAACAAGTTACCACACTCCGAATTTTGTCTCGAAATTTTTTTCATGGGAAGATATGATACTTATTTGTGTAAAAACTGCTGAACCCTTACAAATAAATCATTTCTTCTATTTCTAAAAAAATAAAAATGCCAAAATTGAGCAATTTCGCACCACTTTTCTAATCTTTTCAAGCTAAATTCAAGAAATTCGTTGCGATTTGCGAGAGGGTTCAGCGATTTTATGATAGCTGTTTATGTTCGAAAAGATATATTTAAAGGATAAGGGATTTTGTTAACTATGGTAACTTGTTCTAGCTTGAAAAAGAAAGCCCGTTGTCTGGATTCCAGTATTTCTCCATTACTGTCAAACGCCGGGTTCATCAAGATCTACGGCGTCAACAACGTGATGACGTCATTATTTATAATATTTCTATTTATTTTGCACAGTGCGTGTTTGCTGATTACATTATTTTGTTCGTGATTTTAGTTTCATATCATTATTAAATTGTGTGAAGAAATGTTTGTAGTTTTGTAGGCGAAAAGAAAGCGGCAGCCGTAGTACATGTGCGTGACACAAACGTTAGTTTTTCAGCTCAAAGGGGGAGGGGCGGAGTAAACTTTATGAAGCTTTTATAAAGTACGGTAGTTTAATAATGTACCCCGGGCCGGGGCATACATGATAGGTATACAATCTGTGCACTAGGTCATACTGATAACAGAATCATACATGTCATACTGAAGATAATGCAATAGTTTCATGCAGTGGTTTTATGTCATAGAACCTCAACACATTTCATTCTACTTTTTTTACTGTGACTTTTTTGTAAGTTTAAGGTTCCATTTAGTTAAATATGTCTATTAAGTTACAAAGCAAAGCTCCTAATCTATCTTAAATTTAACTGAACACAACTCAGGATCATCATATTCCATATTTATCATACTATTTTTACTTATTGCTGTGTTTCTGCTTTGGCTTTGTTTTCATGAGTAAAATCTGTTTGAAAAGTGTATGCTCAAGTATTTTGTTTGAATGTAAATTTGTTTTATATGCATGATTTTTTGTGTCCTTTTTGGTCTTCATGCTTTGTCTTTGTTTGTATGAAATGTACTTTTTGTCAATCAAAGCATTTACATTTTTGACTTTCTATAGTTTATATCCAAACTAAAGTTTATCTGGTCATACTGGTAGCTATTAAAACAATAAGAATGCATTTGTGAAAAAAGAACAGAATATCACAACAAAACCTTTTTATACTATGAATGTTAACACTTAAACACATACAGCTATCCATTCCATAGAAAACTTTAAAGGTGGTGATCCATTCCTTCATTGAGTTTCACAGAGTGAGAATATTAACTTTCATCATACAAGTGCGCACAATATTACTTTATGCCTTCATTTAATGAAATAACCACTTTTATTATTCACACTTTGAAAAATCCAGCTCCTCAATTTCTTGAAATGATTATGTTAATATAAATTTATAAGGAAAGATGTTTTCCTTCATTGAATTCCATAGAATGTAACATCCATCCTATAAAAGACCATTTATTTAGTCACACATTCATCATAGTTTTGTAAGAACCACACACCAGATTTCATCAAGGAAGAAAATTGCAAGCTGAAAATAATAAAACAAAAAAGACATTATATCATATGCTATTTATAGTTATTGTTAGTCTATCACTTTAAAGAAAATGGATTACAAGAACATATACAATTTGACATACAATTCTTTTTTGACTAAAAAGGTGCTATTCTATACTTTGAAATGCAAAAATGAAAACCTTCAAAAGGAATACCTCACCATAAACTAGTTATAGCAAATGGTAGATTAATATTAAAAAAAAGATAAATGTACATATGTATAAAGCATCTTCTCATTATAAAAATACTTATCTTAGATACACCAAACTGTATGCTTTTTAAAGTGCTTATTATTTTTCAAATATCAAAATTTTCACAAGTAAACTTTCAGAATAACATAAAATTCATGACTTTTGTGATATATCTATGTTGCCCAAGACATTCATTTTAGTAATGCATATAATGCTAAAATGTAGATCTATATAATAAATGTGAATTTAAAGTATTCAAATGAATAAATAAAAGCAAGTACCCCCTTTTTTTGTAGAAGTAATGCCAACATGTTTTATTGTGTAATTTAAGCACATATGGCATTAAAAATAAAAGATATAACTTACTTGTTAACCTGGAAAGTATTGTTTGTCTCCATTCTCACCGAAACAAAATTTTGTTAACAATTTCTAAATGGCGCACCTGTTGAGTCGTCGCCGTCAAAACAAAAGCTTCTTCGGGATCATGAGAACCAATACTAAAAATGCTTTACTGTCTCATTGTTACAAGTATTTGCTGTGATAAATACGTTTCAAATTGACTAGATAGTTGTGTTGTTGTAACAACATATAAAGAAACGTCCTTAAATAGTGTATTATTTACATAAACGTCATAAAACTTAAGCGGAAATGACATATTCTCCTAACGTCATAAAATATACAATTCGAGTCAAAAACGGTAAAAATCGAAATTCCGGATATTGTTTCTCAAACGGCATTAACATACCTGCGCGGTAAATTTTGAAGAACCACAGGAAAAAGGAAGAGGTGGGTAGGGGTTAGGGTTTCCGTATTACAGACCTGACAACCCCCGCGGACGAGGGCCACCCTATTCAGCCACCTATGGTATCATGAAGACATCATGTGCTTGTAGAAAAGTACGAGATTTCTTTCTCTCAAGTGAGCACATATATTGGTTTGACATAGAGTTTGGTGATGTCATCCTTTCCGGATTAGACCAACACCAAATCGATCTTTGACGGGTGTGCAAGCAGGAACTGCTTACTCTTCCGGGGCCTGCGATTATTATTACAATTACATCGATGTCCTATTACTTACCTGTATAACATCTTTTAACAGCTTAACTTCCTCTCTTGGATAGTAGTACCACTGGCAGTTTTCAATTCTCTCGTCATATAACATTGAACCTTCTTCGTTGTACTTATACCACGAGGGCAGAAATTTTGGGCTTGAGTTAAGTCCTTGTAAAATTTTTGTGCTTTTAATGTCCATTTTGTTCAAGTGTTCTGTATCAAAATAAATACATGTATTCTTTCCTATATATTAGTCCTATTAACGTAAATTGAAATAACGTAATTTAAAAAAAGTGTTAAACCATTTGCGTTTTGTAATTTGCATTTCCATATCAACAGATCAGAGGCAAGTGACGAGAGCGTCATACTCATAGATTGATGAGGCGTTAGTCAAAAGATTTTGCTGAAAATAACTACTGATGTGTCAATGCCTTAAAGGCTTAAAAAGTTTTAAGCTAGTTTTTTTTGGTACACCTTATGTTTTCCTTCGATGGCCTTAGGGCACTCAATGTTGTAAACAATACATTGCACCTTTTTCCGTCACCCAAGACTGTTTCATTTGCTAATTCATGCATTGTTATACGTCCGTTCTTCCTTACGGCGTCCAAACGCAAATTTCGCCGTTTTCCAAAGTTTATAAAGATTCCTGTGAAAAATTCTGACGCAGGGGATACAAGTTTAAAGCTATGAATTGTAAAGGAGTAAATGATAATAATAATAGTGGCACAAAAAAGTATTTTAGCGTACACGTTTCCTTAATTTTTAACGTTTATTTGTGAAAAAAAATGCAAAATATCGTTTCCAATCGGCTGTTATTGATTGAAATCCCCCATTTGTATAAAAATGCAAAAAAACTTATCACAAGGTTATTCATGATATAAAAGAGGTCAAATGTAGAAATTTTCATTATTTTTGACAAATTGTTTCTTTGGTAGGAATCGCATATATAAAGACATGGTAGAATCGAAGAAGTTATAAGGTGTTCTGAGAGTCAGTGGTGTAGTGGTTAAGGCTTGGGGCTTCTAACACCGAGGTTCGTGGTTCGATCCTCGTAAGGGGTGAAAATTTCATGAACCAATTTTCCGACTCTCTTTTGACACCATTTGCGAGTATGGTCTCAAGGAACGATGCTAGTCCTTCGGAAGGGACGAAAACAGGTTGCCCCGTGTATGTGGAGAGCAATACCCCTTGCACGTTAAAGACCCATTTGTAGAGTTGGCTCAATGTGGCCGCTGCAAAGGCCACACTCGCAAACTGCTAGCTGGAGAGGGAATTATATAAGCATTAAGCTTGTTTCCCAATCCAGGATAAATAAATATGTTTAAACTAAACTATGTAACTGATTATAATGAAATAACGCCTTGACAAAATTGATAAAAGAACATGTTTTATAAATCTTATGAGTACATTTAAAATAAATAAAAACTGTTTAAGGATATGAATAGATTGGATTGTCTTACACTCGGTCTCAATCAGAAAAAAAATCCCGGATTCTCTAATGGTGTGTTTTACGTAACGCCATTATCTTTACCATGCAGTTAATGAAAATGTTCAAAATTACTATAATATAATAACGCTTTGGTTCCTTTAAAAAATCACTTTAAATTTTGATGCTATGTGCAATATCACAGAAATCGGGCAAAATCGGGTGTGTTTTACGTAACGCCATTTTTCCGAGCGTCATAACTTTGAATAACGTCAAAATAAAGTTTTCAATGCAAAATGCATGCACATTTTGATTGTTTGACATCTTTAATCCGGATATAATGGTGTTGCTAAATTTTTATATATTATTTCCTCAAATGATTTTTAATTGAAAGACATAAACAAAAGATACATAAGAATAATTTCATTTTTTAAGAAATTTGCCATTTTTCGTGTCCGCCTTAACGAATAATGGTCGTAATCGTCTGGCATGGTCCCATTATATATTTTCGTTCTGATCACTCATCCATAGATCCCGACTTAAGTGAACATTTAAATCTCTTCAAGGCCGATTTAATATCTTGATTTTTTAGCTCTCATTTTCAAGTTTGTGTTTTCTTTCTTGTGAAAAATATTATGCATGAGTTGGTTTCATTAGAGTAAGAATGCATTTTCAATTTACTGACGTCAAACCTGCCTTAAAGGGTACCTGTATATACCAAATCACTGCCTATAAAGAGTACCTTAAATATATCCCTTAAATGAACAAAACAAGCAAAATGAAGCTTTATTTAAAGGGCACCTGCTTATAAAGGGCATTATTTTTGTCGTCCCATATACAGGTTTGATTGTATATACATGTATATTTTTTCTTCATTTAAAATTTGATCAAAACAGCCGGTGCATTGTTTAACCTATGTTAAACCTATTAAAGATTCAATTTGAAGCAAGAAACAAACTTTTTTGTTGTAATTTCTAAAATGTAGTTTTAACATGCTTGCACACATTTCACAGATTTTTTGATCAGACACCGGTTTCTTCGTGACCGACTTTTGAAGCAGGGCTATAAGAAAATACGTCTCATACGATCACAAAAAAAATTCTTTCTTCGTTATCAGCCACTAGTAGAAAAGTTCAAAATTGAGTTAAAAGATATGATAGTTAATTGTTTTAATAAGTGTTTGACTGGTCTGCTGTACTGAGATGATCACCTCAATATCCCTATTGTGTCTCACAACTATGTTGTGTTCTATGGTCATTACCGGATCCTTAGATCGCAATGGAAGAGGGAGGTTTGGCGCCATAAAACCTGGTTTAACCCACCATTTCGTTTGAAATGCCTGTACCAAGTCAGGACCATTGCGATCCACCAGTTCTCCGGTATGACTGATTCGTTTTTGTCATTTTCTCTGGACTATGAGATTGACCATTCAAGTTCGGTAGTTTTTTTATTACCTTTATGTTATACCAGCAGACTTTTGTAGCTTTGCATCGAATAAGCACCTTTTTTTACATTTCAGTTGATTTGTTGGCATAGAGTTAAACATTTAATTTGTTTGGCTCTTTATTCATATGACCTTTTTATAATGTTTTCAAGCATGATCAAAGAATGTAAATGATTCTTCTGCTCTTTTCAGTTCATGTAATAAGTAATTCAAAGTAGAATAAAACAGTTAAGAAAAGTCGTGCACATTTGATTCGTCAATTAAGCAACTCTAGTATCGATTCGAGTTTAGTTTTGTATTTTTTTAGTTAGGGACGGACCATTTTACTTGAAGGGACGCTTGTTTTGTTTTGGCCAAAAATATTTGTATTTTTAATGAGTCACGAATTTTTATTGGTATAAAACCCTCGACAGAATATTGTTTTTTTTTCATTTTCAGCATTATATTTTATAAAACAGAAATCCTTCCTCGGAATATTTTTCTCTTGTTATCTATTTTCGTTCTGATCACTCATCCATAGATCCCGACTTAAGTGAACATTTAAATCTCTTCAAGGCCGATTTAATATCTTGATTTTTTAGCTCTCATTTTCAAGTTTGTGTTTTTTTCTTGTGAAAAAATATTATGCATGAGTTGGTTTCATTAGAGTAAGAAGGCATTTTCAATTTACTGACGTCAAACCTGCCTTAAAGGGTACATGTACCTCTGCTGCCAAAACATTTTTTCATCAAAAATCATTTTCAAAACATTTTTTAGGGAAAAATATTTTCAAAATATTTTTTTAAAGAAAAAAAGCCCCCCATTCAAGCCAAAGGTCGATTCATTAGGAGTTGATCATTACAACATTATTAATACAAACATTTTAAATAATACACAGATACTATTACTTTCTTAAATTTGATATGAAATCGTTAACGTAGCTAGAGTTGGCAAGAGCAAGACTAAGCTTTTTCAAGTGTAAACAGGTATAATTAGGCATTAAGCTTAAATCCTAGGCAATAATTAGTGTTAATGCCTAAATAGAATTTGGCATTAAGTTTAATGCCTAGGATTTAGGTCTAATGCCGGATTGTTTTCCATGAAAATTATTCTTATTGCCTAACCAGATAATCTGATTCATAATGAAAAGAAAATTTGAAATTAAAGTTTCAATATAAGTAAGTTTAGCTGAAATGGTATTTCTTTGGATACTAGTAGGTAGCCCAAATTCAAACAAAATCAATATCATTTATTTCTAATATTTTTTGTATTTTAGCTCACCTGGCCAAAGGCCATGTGAGCTTATGCCATCACTATGTATTTGTCATCGTCCGTCGCCCGTAATTTCAGAAATCTTCTCCTGAGGACACATCCGTCCACGCCCTCATATGAATAAACTGGTATGTGCCCGACCTACTACAGAAAAAGCTTACATCATATATTGTTTACTACAGATAATTTTATGGAAAAACTGCAAATCAGTAAGGTCATTCTTTGAAATTCTGATTTGTTTGGAATCATTTGAATTTATTTTACATCACTGACCACCAATACGACGAAAGCATCGACATTATGTACCTTCAGCAGGTCATTATTGTTGGTTGTTATGTTGCTGACATAAATATTTATGGATTGGTCCATCATATTACGTACCAAAAACTCTGTTTTTGTTTCGCTAAATTTTTAACGGCTTTTTAGCTCACCTGGGCCGAAGTTCCATGTGAGCTATTGCAATTACTTGGCGTCCGACGTCGTAGTCTGTCCTCTGTCTACAAACCTCTTTATAGGGTTGACATCAAGACCAGGTGAGCCATTCAGGGTCCTGGGAGCCTCTTGTTAATAGTTTGACCAAAGTTATGGCAATTTACATAGTTTCCTAAACTCCAAATATAAATTAATCTTAATAATCATGTTCTATTTTTTAGTAATAGTGGTCATGTATTTTATTATCTTGTCAACATAAAATAAAATAAAGAAATAAAAAATATTTGATTTTGTTTGAAATTGGGCTAGCCATCCAAAGAAATACTATTTCAGCTAAACTTACTAATATTGAAACTTTAATTTCAAATTTTCTTTTCAAGATGTATCAGATTATCTGGTTAGGCAATAAGAATAATTTTCATGGAAAAAAATCAGGCATTTGACCTAAATCCTAGGCATTAAGCTTAATGCCAAATTCTATTTAGGCATTAACACTAATGACTAGGTATTATCTTTTTGCCTAGGATTTAAGCTTAATGCCTAATTATACCTATTGCCTCTAACATATATATATATAACGTTTGTACAAAGACATTTAAATGATATTTTCTAAGTAGCTGAATGTCAATCAGACATAATATTGTTACTGGAATAACAGTTAGTAAGAGC